>LOEQ01001855.1:143160-157440 GCA_001685075.1 Bramus lutescens
TTCTTCTTCTTCTTCTTCTTCTTCTTCTTCTTCTTCTTCTTCTTTCTCTTCTTCATCATCTCCTTCTTCTCTTCCTCCTCCCCTCCTCCTCCTTCTTCTACTTCTCATTTCTCATACATAAGGTTAATTTCAAAGCTTTGACCTTATCATGCCTTAAAATTCCTATGTTCTATTATTTTTTTAATTTATCAGCCTTTATTGAGTAGTCTAATCTCTTCACCTTTTTGTGTGTGGCGTGATGATTCTGTTGTTGAGGCTTTCCACGGACGATTTAAATTGGATTATTGATTTTAATTTCCAAAATCATTTTAGTTATGCTTGTCTTCTATTTTTATGTCTTTGACAGGCTTCCTCTTTGTCATCCTTGAGCAATTTTACCATAGTGTAATTATTCTTTTAAAGATGTCATCTGTTAGTTAATCCAGATTATTTTTAATTAAAGCACATTACGATAGGATTTGTACTTTTCTGCAAAGATGTGTTATTTTGTGTGATTTTAATTTTTGTATTGGAATTTGCATACCCAGAGTTAGTTTTTGACAATATCATTTTGTTGTTGTTGAAGTCACTTTTGTTCTTTCAGCAGAACTTTTTACAACATCAAATAGGAAGAAAAGACATTGTTGGGATGCCAATATACTCTGTTTGTTATAGGGTAACATTCTCTATCCCAGGTCTTCTGCTTATCAGCTACAGTCTTATGCCTGCAGTTGTTTCAAGATCCTGGGATCTTGGGACAAAGTCTCACTTGGCCCTGTGAACTTGTCTCTTTTCTCAGGAAAACTGATTTTTAAAAACTATAAAGATGTTCAGGGATATGCAACAGCAGTCTAGCATGAGTGATGCCCTAGCTGCAGTCTCCAGTATCACAAAAATAAATTAATAAATTAAATATATTTACTTTCTGAGATAAAGTGAACTAAATAAAAGAAATTTTAAAATGTTCATAAAAAGTAGATATGCTGAGGAAATTGTATATTATAATGACTATTAAATATTAAAAAAAATTGTAATGAGAATGGAGTGAAATGGGTTATATGCTGAAAACACAGTGTTGGATATAATTCTCAGAAGCCTACTCTAATTCAGTGTTCCAATTGATTTCTGGGATGCTGGTGTTGAAGAAATCTCTAGATGGAAGGAACTTTTTGAGCATAAAAATAGAAAGAAAAATAGAAAATAAAATTAGATTGAAAAATATGCCAGAATTATAGTGTTTAGCCCATTTTCATAAAGATTTATCTTAATGTACAAAAATGTCTATCTGATACCAAGGTAGTGAGTAATTAGAAAAAGTGAAAGTTCAAAGCAGAGACTAATTTCAAATCTGCTGTATTAATCAAGACACAAGATGATACATGCTTTAATTATTGGGAGCCTGTAGGCACACAAAGAGAAGACTCATTATGATAGATAGTTTGAAGTTTTGACTGTACTAATTAATGATTAAGCCAGTAAAAGGTAAAGGATAAAGAAAGATCCATTTATCTATGGGAAATATAAAATTAGTGATATTTTAAAATACAGAGTGAAAGGATAAGACATGTTTTTGAGAATAATTGTATGATGGATGCATTTATGGAAATGTATTGGCAGGAAGATAGAAAAATAGGTTTTTAGAAAAAACTTGTTGAGGACCAAAATTAATAATATTACTAAGATGGAACAAAAAATATTATAAACTCTTTACTAGGACTCATCTGCTCTATAAAATTGTTCTGGACTTCAGGTAATTCATGTGCAAATGAATGGTGGTTTCAGACCTAGCCTAGGAATGTGTTTTTAATAATTTCCAATATATAAAGGAGGATCTAAAATTTTAGGCATCTATGTCATTTGTAGAATCATTTTCCAGTGAATTAATCTGGAAAGAGGATTATGTAAAATAGAAAGTAGAATTTCTTATTTTTGGACTGAAATTGGAATTTTAAAAAATCACTTGAGGGAAGGAAGCAGAACAGATGGCTACTAGGTGATCATATACTTATATAAATATAATGTTTACAACATTGAATAGCTGTTCCTACACAGAAATATCTTCATGAGACCTATGAAAATCAGATGGCATTCCAGAGGTCCAAATTTAGTGTGAGATGATGAAGAAAAGCGCAAATGCACACTGTGGGGTACATATTTCTCAAAACAGTAGAACTGCCCAAACACTGGGCAGTAATCAGCATCCCCATTAGAATAGACACATGTTTTAGTCGATATATCATTGCTAGCTACAACATGGGCCTTGGGGAATTCCTAAGACTGTGCATGTCTTTCCAGACTTAAAGTAGGTAGACTGCCTGTACTTTCTCCACTCTCTCTGTTCCCTGAGACCCAATCCTCGGAGTTATCCCTAGCACTGCAATAGAACACTAACTTCAGACCCCCCAACCACCGCCACAGGCTCCCTGTCCCCCATTGCCTGTGTCCCAGCCAAATTGAGCAGTTACTCCCTGCTCAAACATAGGCAATAGTTTCCAGAAGACAAAGAAGGTTTACCCTGGGATTTATCATTCTCTCCGTTCCCCTAGACATTCCTGGTCCTTCAGCAGTACACCAGCTGCATCCTCCCTTCTCCCTGCTCCACGCCTACTGTGGATCCCACAAACCACACACCCCTAGCCTTCCCTACTATCAGCCTACAACAGCAAGTACTGCCAGAGAACCCATGAAGTGAGGAGGCCAGTAAAACAGGCAACAAACAGCAAACACATTCTCTGAAAAAAATCTCCAGAAGAAACAAACTCAACCAAGGAACAAAACACCCACCCACCAAAGGCAAACCCAGAAATTAGCATTTAGACCTATAATCTATCACCCAAATCCTATCTGCTGAGGTAACAGTTTAAGAATATAATAAATAATTACCAGGGTAATATGTCTCGACCAGAGCCTAACTTCCTATCACACTAGGTCCTGAATAGTCTAACATAGCTTGAGCACTAGAGAAAGATGTTAAAATCAATGATTTGAAGATGATAGAGATTCTAAAAGAGGAAATTAGTAACAAACAATTTAAAGAAATGAATAGTACCCTCAAAGAAAGCCACAAAAACAAGAACAAATAATTTGAGGAAATGAAAATAAAATCCCTTAAAGAAATACAAGGAAAAACAAAGAAACAGTTGAGGGAAACTAACAAAACTGTTCAAGACATGAAAATGGAAATAAAAGCAATAAGGAAAACACAAATGAGGGACTTATGGAAATGAAAAATTTTAAGACTGTGAACAGGAAGTACAGACGCAAGCTTTACCAACAGAATACAAGAGATGGAAAAATAGACTTTCAGTCATTGAAAATAAAATAGAAGAAATGGATAAAACAGTCAAAAGAAATGTTAAATCTAAAAACTTCCTGATTTAAAAAAAATCCATTAAATGTGTGGCACTATGAAAAGGACAAGCATAGAAATAGATGAATAAGAAGAATTCCAGAACAAAGGGCCAGAAAGTATTTTCAACAAAATCACAGAAGAAAATTTTTCTAACCTAAAGAAAAAGATGCCTATAAAGGTAGAAAAAGCAGAGACCACAAACTAGATTGGGCAAAAAACAAAGTCCCTTCAGTACATAATAATCAAAACACAAATGCATAAAACCAATTATCATTAAAAGCTTCAATGGGAATAAAGGCAAAGAATAAGATAAAGGCAGACCTATAAAAATAACACGTGATTTCTCAATGAAGACTCTAAAGGCAATCAGGGCTTGGACAGATGTACTACAGACTATAAGAGACCACAGATGTCAGTCCCAAATTACTATACCCAGCCAAACTTTCTACCACCATAGATGGAGAAAATAAGACATTCCAAGAAAAATGCATGTTTAAAAAGCACCTTTCCATAAGTTCATCCCTACAAACGTTGCTAGAAGCAAACATTCTATAGAAGGAAGCTAAGTATACCTCTGAAAACAGAAAATGAATAATATCACACCAGCAAAATTGAAAAAAGGGAAAGCACATACACATATGCACAAACACAAATATGCGCACATTAACACCATCACTATCAACAACTAAAAACCAGAAATCAGCAGTCATTGGTTATTGATGTCTTTCAATATCAATAGTCTCAATTCCTCCCCCCACAAGACAAAGATTACAGAATGGATTTGGAAAAATAATCCATCCTTCTATTTCATACAAGTAACATACTTCAACAACACTATCTCAGAATAAAAGGTTAGAAAAGGCATGTACCTAAAAAGCAAGCTGGTGAAGCCATTTAAATACATAACAAAATAGACCATAAACCAAAACTAATAAAATGAGATGGGAAGGGCATTGCATAATCACCAAAGGAAAAAGTCCATTAAGATGACATTTCAATTCTTTACATCTATGCTCTAAACACAAACGCATCCTAATTTGTAAAGGAAACACTAATACAACTTAAATCACATATTAACCCTCACACACTGATACTGAGAGACTAAATATACCTAAACAAAGGATAGGACTTCCAAACCAAAATAAAAAAGAGAAATACTACATCAAATAAATGTTATAAACCAAAAGAACCTAACAGATATTTATAGAACACAAAGAATATATAAACAAAAATCCCAAACACAAAAGAATGTACATTCATGGCACCTAATGGAACATTCTCCAAAACTGACCACCTGGACACTAACAGGTCTCAATAGATACAAGAAATTTGAAACAATTCCCTGGATTCTATCAGACCACCACAGATTAAAGCTAGATATCAATAACAACAAAAACTACAGAAAGCTTACAAACTCATGAAAGCTGAACAACTCTCCACTATTGCTAGTGGTCTTATTTGGGGTCATCCTTGTGGATTCCTGAGAAATTCTCTAACACCAGGCTTCTCCCTAATCCCATAATGGTTCCCCCACTCCATCCCTCTGCCAACTATTCTTCTTGATCCGTCATGTTTCCATGCCCCATTCCCTCTTCTCTACCCCCTTTTAGTTTACCCAGGAGTTCTGAACTATTTTCTTTCCTGTCCCTCCAAGGGTTTCCCTTTTTACCTAACTTCTCTGGGATTGTGAATTGTAGCTTGATTTTTCTTTGCTTTACATATAATATTCACTTATGAATGAATACATACTGTATAGTCTTTCTGGGCTTCAGGCTTACCCCCATGAGCGGGAAACCGTGTCTAACACTGCCTGGATGGCTGGGAAACAGAATGAATAGCCCAGAGACCTGGGGTAGAACCGACATAACTAGTCACAAAAAAGTCAATGAAATGATTCTCCAAATTCTGCTGTATTCATAGAATGGTGTCTTGTTCAATTGTCATCTGAAAGGCATCTTCAAGTGATGATGGAAGGGGTTACAGATACCCACAGTCAAACATTTTGTGGAGAGAGTATAAACTGGAGGTCTCCATTAGATCTCTCTACTCGGAGTTTAGAGAACCCTGGAGAAGAAGGAGAGGAAAGATTGTGGGAGTCAACGGAGATGGAGGAAACCCAGAGAACAAGGCCTACTGAGTCAACTAAGCAGGTCTTATATGGTCTCACGGAGTCTGAAGTGACATACAAGAGGCCTACATCGGTCTGCATCAAGTCTTCTGCATATATGTTATGGTTGTTTGTTTGATGTTTTTGTTGGACTCCAAAGAGTCGAAGCTGTTGTGTCTCTGACTCTTTTGCCTGCTCTAAGGACTCTTTTTCTCCTACTGGGTTGCCTTGTTCTGCCTTGGTATGAGGGGATTTGTCTTATCTTATTGTATCTTGTGTTATTGTATTAAATTGTTGTCTCTTAGAGGCCTGTTCCTTTCTGAAAGTAAATGAAGAGGGTGGATCTCAGGGAGAGGTAGAGTGGAGGAGGGGTGTCTGAGAGGAGTAGAGGGAGACAAAACTGTGATTGGAATGTGTTGTCTGAGAGAAGAATCTATTTTAAATTGTAAAAAAGAATCTCAGACATGAACAATTTTGGCATAAATAGTCAAAAAGATAGCGTTTATCAACATTATCCTACACTGAGTACCACTACTACTTGAGATAAGACACCATTTACTGAAGACAGAATATGGTAGCCAGCATGACATGATTCGGTAACATTGTGTTAGGCTAGTAAAATCTAATGTCTGACCAGTCCTAACATCCAGTTTCCCCATGACTATCTGTAAATGAAACATCTGAAATAGCCCCAGTATCAGAACATATACAGTTGTAGTCTACCAGTCTTCTATTATAGTTAACATAGCTTGAAACTGGGTTTGATATTCTCAGGCCATGAATACCATGAGCAGTGTGAAAAGACAACCATGAGAAAAAAATTGCAATTTAAACCCCAGCAAAGACATATACCAGAAAACCTCATTCTCATGTTGATTAAAAATACATTTATAGAAATTCATATTAAAATGGTAGAGTTTAGAAAAGTAGAAAGCAGGGAAAGAACAATTGATGAGTCCTAAGTTACAGCTGTATAGTAACAAAGAGTGATACAGTGTAACAATAGACAACAGTTATAGCTATATCTGCATGTGTATATGTTACTATGTTGTTACTATGACTTTGTACCAAAAATCATATAAGAAGAAGACAAGATAAAGTGTTTCATCACAATTCTGTAAGGTTTCAGAAGAAACATAAAGAAAAGGAGGCAGAAAGTTCTAACTAGAGCAATAATATAACAAAAGGAGATTAAGGTGATACAAATTGGATAGGAAGAAGTCAAACTTTTGCTATTTGCAGATAATATGATAGTATACATATGATAGTATACATAGTTATCCACAAAATTCTACCAGGAAACACCTATACCTATTAACGACCTTCAGTAATGTGTCAGGATACAAGATCAATTCAAAAAAAAATAGTAGTCTTCCTATATACAAATGATAAAAGGGAAGAGAAAGAAATCAGAGAAACATCACCATTTACAATAGCCACAAACAACACAATATGCCTTGAGATAACACTAGCCAAAGGGAAAGACCTGTATGACAAGAATGCTAAGTCTTTGAAGAAAGAAATTGAAGAAGATATCAGAATGGTAATATTTGCCGTGCTTTTAGACAGGTAGGATAAACATAATAAAAATAGCAATCTAACCAAGAACAATCTACAGATTCAATGCCATCCCCATCAAAATCTTAACACAATTCTTCACAGACCTCAAAAAAAAACAATATCCATCTTTATATGGAAAAACAAAAGAATAATGATAGCTAAAACAATCCTGTAGAGTAAAGGAAATTCCAGAGTCATCACTATCTCTGGCATCAAGCTCTATTATAAAGCTACAGTCATGAAAATACTTTGTCTTGGCTTAAAAACAGATATATGGAAAAACTGGATCAAATTGAAGACACCTATATTAATCCACACATCTATAAATACCTGATTTTTCTTAAAGAAGCTAAAATTATGCAATTGTTTCATTATTATTATTATTATTATATTGAGCTCTGCATTTTTCTCTGCTCCCATGTCCTGGGTAAGCAAGGGGTGGGGAAAAGGGAATGAGGACATGAAGGATCAAGATGGTGGTGTTTAGGGTAAGATGGAGAAGGACAGTAATGAAAGAGATATCTTGATAAAGCGGACCGTTTTATGTGGTTAAGGAGAATCTTGGTGCCAGGAAACCTCCCAGGTACCCACAAGTGTAACCCCAGATAAGATTCTTAACAATACTAGAGAGGGTGCCTGAACTGCCCTTCCCCTGAAATCAGATTAGTGACTACCCTAATTGCCATCATAGAAGCTCCATCCAGTACCTGGTGGAAGAAGTTGAAGAGAGCCACAGGCCAGCACTGAGCCAAGCTTCAGGGGTTTGTTTGAAGAGAGGGAGTAGGGATTATATGTGCAAGCAATGTGATTCCCTTCAGGATCATGAAGGGAAAACCGGCAGAGACAGTTGAGCAGAGCTGAGCTTGTAGGAGTTCACAGACTCTGGACAGAGAACACAGGAGCTGGCGTGGAACTAACCTAGGACCTCTGCATCTGGGTGACAGTTGTGCAGCTTAGTCTTTTGTGGATCTCATAGCACTAGGACCAGAACCTGTCACTGATGCGTGAGCTGGTTCTTTGGAACATATTCTCTGTGGTGCGATGCCTTGTTCAGCCTTGGTGCATGGGAGAGGAGCTTGGTCCTGCCTCAACTTGATATGTCATGCTTTGTTGACTCCCAAGGGAGACCTTAACCCATCTGAAGGAGACAGAGGAAGAGTAGTTGGGGAGGTAGAAGGGAGGTGGGGGAGGAAACAGGAAGAGAGCAGGGAGGGGAAACTGGTTGGTATGTAAATAGAGTAAAGAGAAAGCAAACAAAACAAAATAGAAAAAGAAAACAATCCTTATGTAGCTATTATTTAAAGTCAACTCAACTCATGTCAAATTATAAAACCTACTAAAAGGAATTGTAACCCAGTTAGAATGTCTGTTGCTATGGGATTCTACTTCTTTCTAGCACTGTGTTGTGCAAAAAGAAGATTAGTTCAAAGTATAACTTTAATACGAAACCAGAACTAAGGCAAAATACAAAGCAAGTTTGACTGTTTTCTGGATTGTTTATATCTCTCATGTTTTTGAACATTGTGGAGATTAAAGCCAAACATGCTGATTTTCTTGAATTATGGTTTTTTAACATAGGCATGGAATTTAATTCTTTGGGTGATCAAGTGAATGGATTTTTCCATTCTTGACCTCATATATCCAGAAATCGTTGAAACAAAAGACTGCACTAAATTCAGCTCATATTGAAAAACTATTTTATACTTCATTTGCCAGGGAGCAAAACTTTGAGGTTCAAAGATAACCTTCTATAATCTTTTATTCTTTTGAAATGATGTGTGTTTTCCACCTCCATGCACATAACATTTCCCCATTTCCCTCTGAAAAGTGCTCAATCTACAGTGAAGTCCTTTGGAAGTCAGGAGAAAGAGGTTTTTAAAAAAGATACAAATAACAATAGAAATCTATTTAAATCCAGCCCTAAAACTCATCATTAATCCTACAGGGTTCTATAAGACTCTATTATTTTGATGTCTTTTAAATACAAAGTACAAAAACAAATGGATTCATTATTGAAAATGTGGTGATACCATATTTTTACATAATATTATTTCTTATAAACTAGGACATAAGTCATATTTCTCAAAAACTAATTGTCTAAAATTCTCATTTTATCATTGATTATAAGCTAGTCTGCCACATTCTTATTTGTTTATAACTACTTGAAAATGGGATCCATTTTCCCCTTTTGCTGACTCATCTTAAGATAGTGCAAGCAGGTGAGACAAAATAGGAAATGAAAACTACCCTAATCTATGAACTAGGCAATCTTATTAAAGTTACATCATTGAACTGTAATCTGAACGTATGGAGACTTATACAATCTTCAAATTTTAGAAGTACAAATTTATTAGATGAGACTAAATGACAAATGAATAAATATGGAGGAGGAGGAATAAGGGAAGGATAAGTGTATGGTGGTAAATATTTAAATTCTTCTCCACTACTCAGATGCCTTGCATCTTCTTATATCAATAAGCTCCTGTTTCTTTGGTTTTTTTCTTAGCTCTTCACTAAGTTACTTTTTATTATTGGAATGACTACTAGTTTCTTCCTATAACTGTGACAAAATAGGTACTGTCTTATTCTGAAAAACAAAACAAAGAAAACCCAAACTTTAAAGAATGTTTCTCAGTCCAAAATTTCATCATTATAAATGTGATCATTGCTGGGTCTATGAACCTAAAAGTACCTGCCTCATCAGACTTTAACTATCCCTCTATCTTCTATTACAATGTTTCTTATCATCATAAATCTCCCTAGGGATAAGCTCAAATATTTCTTTTTGAACTGTGCAAAAGTAATTATAACAATTTGTCTTTTATTCAGACAAAGAGCTACTCTTGAAGAGTCCCTAAAATTCCAGATATCTGTAAAGGAAATTTTTAAAGTTGGCACACAAAATAATCAGGTTTATTATGACATTTTTATTCACAAATTGTTATTATGCACTTTTATTTTGAATTCTCCTTCCCTATACTTCCTAATTCCTGATGTGGGATTCCCCTCTGTATGATGTGAATAGCATTGGTTAATAAAGAAATTGACATGGCCTGATAGGGGAGAACAGAGCTAGGCAGGGAAACCTAAACTGTATTCTCGGAGAAGGAAGGTGGAGTCAGGGAGAAGCCATGGAGCCCCAACTGAGACAGATGCTGGGAAGTTTACCCAGGAAGCCATAGCCACCTGGCAATACATAGATTAATAGAAATTGGTTAAATTAAGATATAAATATTAGCCAATAAGAAGCTAGAGATAATGGGCCAAGCAGTGTTTTAAATAATATAGTTTCCATGTGATTATTTTGGGTCTGAGCTGCCAAGCAGACAGAAGGACCAAGCACCCTTCTTACAACAAATTGGCATGCCAATGTGGTGGACTTACCATGTAAAACCTGAGACAGATTGGAAAGTAATTCTAGGCACTAAAAAAAAAAACCAAAGTTTAGACACATTTATTTTCCAGAATGGGTGCTTTCTGGCACCATGCTGCAGCTCCTTTAAAAGAGGTTTTCCTGATTCAGTGGTCATAGAAAAAAAGCCACGGTCTTGAAATGCCAGCTCTTGACTGTGCTGCCAGCACAAACTCTGACTCTTTCTAGAGGTCCAGCTATGGAGCATATAAATAGGGTTTGTGAACAGAGTGCTACAACTTGTTTAATGGCATCATAGACTGGCTGTGTGCCTAAAAATGGGGCTATGAGCATGGCTCTCAGAGGCAGCAAACAGCTCTGCCATGCTGAGCTGGGTAGGGCAAGCAGGTCACTGCCATATTTCCCCTAACAATGACCGATTAAGTTCATTAGAAGGGTTTAGCATTTTAAGAAACACTTCATCTCTGGAATGAAGCCTTCTTGGTCATGGTGGATAAGTCTTCTGATGTGTTATTGAATACAATTTGCCCATATTTTATTGAGTATTTTTGTATCAATGTTCATGAGTAAGATTGGTCTGTAATTCTCTTTCTTAGAAATGTCTTTGCATGGTTTGGGTATCAGGGTAATAGAAGCCTCATAAAAAGTGTGGCAATGTTCCTTCTGTTTCTATTGTGTGAAAGAATGTGAGGAGTATTGATATTAGTCTTCTTTGATAATCCTGCAGTATTAGTATTCTGTGCTGAAACCATTTGGTCCTGGGCTTTTGCTTATTAGGAGACTTTTGATGACTGTTTCTATTTCTTTAGCAGATATAGGTCTATTTAATTAGCTTATCTGGTCTTGGTTTAATTTGGTATATGAGACCTACCCAGAAAACTGTCCATTTCTTTTACATTTTCCAATTTTGTAGAGTACAGGTTTTTGAAGTATGACCTGATGATTCTCTGGATTTCATCCAAGTCTGTTGTTATGTCCCCCTTTTTGTTTCTGATTTTGTTAATTTGAATATTCTCTCTCTACCTTTTGGTTAGTATAGATAAAGGTTTGTCTATTTTGTTGGTTTTCCTGAAGAACTTTCTGTCTCACTGATTCTTTGTATTGTTTTCCTTGTTTTTTTTTTCTATTTTGCTGATTTCAGCTCTCAATTTCATTTTTTTTTTTTGCCTTCTAGATCTCCTGGGTAAGTTTGCTTCTCTTTGTTCTAGAGTTTTCAGGTGTTAATTCCCTAATGCGGGATTTTTCCAGCTTTTTTATGCAGGCATTTAATGCTATGAGCTTTCCTCTTAACACTGGTTTCATCATATCCCATAAATTTGGGTATGTTGTGTGGTCATTTTTGTTGAATTTTTAAAGTCTTTAATTTCTTCCTTGACCATTGTTGTTCAGGTGAGCATTGTTTACTTTCCATGTGTTTGTAGGCTTTCTGAAATTAGTGTTGCTGTTGAATTCTAATTTTAAGCTATGGTGATCTGATAAGGTATCATTCTTTTTGTTTTGCTTTGCTTTGTTATTTTTGTTGTTGTTGTTTTGGTTTTTTGAGACAGGGTTTCTCTGTAGCTTTGGAGACTGTGTACTGGAACTAGCTCTTGTAGACCATGCTGGCCTCAAACTCACATAACTGCCTTCTTCCTCCCAAGTGCTCAGATTAAAGGCTCAGGCCTGCTTACAGAGATGTCCTGGTTTGGGCCTCCTCCCACAGAGGTTTCTGACCTAGGCCTGGTCCTTCAGAGGTCGCTAGCTTGGGCCGGTGCCACAGAGGTCACTGACTCAGGCCTGCTCTCTCATACCTGCTCCTGCAGAGGTGGCTGGTTCAGGCCTGCTCCATCAGAGGGACAAAGAATCTATTTTCAACTAAAGGAAAATCATCTAAAAAAAAAAAAGAAAAAGAAAATAAGTAAAGATTTCTTAAAAAAAGAAATAATGTAGGCATTTATTCAAGTGCTCATTCATAATTTTAGTAATATTTAAACTTAGCATGATGAAATGTGGTAACAATTCCCATTATTGCTCAGAGTCATTAGGGTAGTAAGTTAGTCATTAAGTGGAAAAATATTTCCAATTGCTTAAAAGGATACGCTACTCATTTAGAAGAATAATTGATATTCCTAAATCACTTCATTTATTAATTAAAGACTTAATTTAAGCCATGAAGCTACCAACTGAAGAAAAAAATATTATGTGTCTGTGTATGTGCTGCACAGAAGACAAAAGAGGATGTCAGGACCCCTGAGGTAGAGTTACAGAAGGTGTATGAGCTGCCTGATGTGGGCGCTGAGAATTCAACTCCAGTCCTCTAGAACAACAGGCACGGCTAAGCTCTCTCTCTAGTCACACATTCATCTGTTGATGGACAGCTACCCTTGTTTTATTTCTAAGCTTCTGTGAACAGTACATCTACAAACATGGACATGTGTCTCTGCAGCCTACTAACAAAACCTTGAGGAATATAAACAGGAGTGGTTTATATAGCTGCATTATATAGTAGTTTTAAGTGTTTACAGATCCTCCATACTGACTTCCATAACGGTTGTGTTGTTGGTTTAAACTAACGGTTCCTCTTTTGCTACATGCTTTGATTATCATATTTTTCTTGATGAAAGAGTTCTGAATTAAGTGATGTGGAGCCCTAATGCAACATTCACTTGAATTTCCCTGGTGACTGAGGATGGTGAACATTTTTCAAATATTTGTTTGCCATTTTGGTTTTTTTTTCACTAGAGAACTCTCTATTCAGTTAATTAGTCAGTCTATTGATTGAATAAGGAGTGTTTAATTTTGGATGTTCTTTAAATATGCAGGATATTAATCAAACATTTGATGAATAATTAGCTATGATCATTCCACTTTCTGTGGAGCCCACAGTGAGTGGAGGCAGACTCATCACTTTAGTAATTATTCCTTTTGTTTTACTGAATATTTTAATTTCTTGTCATTCCACTTTTAAATACCTGAGAATTTTCTCCCTCTTTTCAGAGAGCTCTTGACTATGTGTAGGGGAAAGATGTCTGAAGATATGACGAGACGGTAATGGAACACATGTGACATTGAAGCAGGAGCGGATTACAAAGGCAGTAAGGAGAGAAGTGGAAGGATCGAGACATGAGTGGAAGATTAGCAAAGGAGGCAAACACAGCAAAAAGTAGAAGAAAATGTTTGAGGAACCATGGTTTGGGGGTGCTAATTTTTTAAAAATAAATCTTTTAAAAAGTTCTTCCCTCCCTATACATATTTCTTGAAGTCTTTGTTTTTAGTAGTAGTAGAAGCAGCAGCAGCAGAGCAGTAGTTTCATGGTTCCAGGTATTATATTGCAGCCCATATACGCATTTCAAGTGATTTTTGTGCAAGGTTAAGGAGATGCCTCTCTAACCCTTCCTTCTGTATTTGCCCCAACACTGTTTACTGACAAGGTTCTTTTGCTCAATCTGTGATTTAAACTCCTCTGTCAAAACCTTAGTTGACTGTGGCTGTGTAGATTTATTTCCAAGACTTTTGTTTTCTTTCTATGCTCCACACCTGTGTTTTGTCTACCATTCTGCTTCAATTACTATGATTCTGTATCTTAATTTGAGAGCAGGTATTGTGATGCTTTCAGCATTGCAAGTTCTTTTCATATTTACTTTGGTTAGACAAGTCTTTATGCTTGTATGAGAACTTGATATTGTTTTTATTATGGTTCTATGAATAAATGCACTTGAAATTTTGATGAAAACTGAATTGATTCTGTAGATTATACTTGCTACCAAAGACATTTTCTTTTTTAGTATCTTTTATTATTATTATTATTAAAAGTTTCCACCTCCTCCCTCCTCCCATTTTCCTCCCCCTCCCTTTCCACTCCAAAGAGCAGTCAGAGTTCCCTGCCCTGTGGGAAGACCAAGGTCCTCCCCCATCCATCCAGGTCTAGGA
>LOEQ01001855.1:160364-172825 GCA_001685075.1 Bramus lutescens
GCAAATAGCCTAATCACACACATGAACAAACAGGAAAAGGAGAAATAAAACTAAAAGTTAGCAGACTTTTTACCTTTAGTATGATTTAGTATGATTGATAAAGAAAATAGTATCCTCAAATAAGGAAATTTTCAAATAAAAAGGTATTGCAAACTGACACCACAGAACTGCAAATGGCCATAAGACATCCCTAAGACTCTACTGCATCTCCAGAGAAACAAAGGATGAAAAACTATATAGCTACCTCAGCAAAGAAGGAAGTACATTTGACAACAGTAAAATCTCACAATAAAGAACACTCAGTAATTGAAGGACAAAAGTAGTGTCTTTCCAAGAGGAAGTTCACACATGGCAACCCCACAGAGTGTGCTGTACTATACAGTCAAAAGCTGAACAGTTTCTTAAGATATAAGGGACAAGGCGAAGGTGCTCACTCTTGGAGTGTGTCTAATGTCTACCAGAATCCTAAAGCAGAGGAACTAAGAAAGGGCAAGTAATACAGATGCCCAGGTTGAAACTCAAGTAAAAATGGCTTTTTGCAGACATGGTCTCCCACAGAGAAACCCTGAAGACTCCATCAAAATAATTTGGAATTTTAAATATAAAATAAATTTAACCATTTTAAAGTTAGATTAATCCCTAAAATATAAAATCAACTCCTACAAAACTGTCCCATTTCTATAGACTCCTAAAAACTATCAAAAATTTATTTTAAAAATCACTTTTGCAATATTAAAACAAATACAATAGAAAATATAACAAAAATGAAAGATCTTTGCACTAAAATTTTAAAATATTTATTAAAGAAATGATATCACAAATAAATGGAAAATTTGTTGCTGTCTGTAACTTACAAGAATTAGTACTTAAACATTAATATCACCAAAATTGAACTACATATACAACAAATCTCTATCAAAATTCCAATGACATTTCATAAACTTGAAATTTGCTTTAATTTCTAGTTCACTTGATTATAGTCTTTATTTTACAAATCATATATGTCAACATATTTAAACTTTAAGTGCATACAGTTCTCTTTTTGGTCAATTGCTTCTCAAAAGGCCAGGGAAATGTCATTCAAAGATCAATGACCTATATGGAAAGCAGTGATATTTTCTATCTATTACATTTTCCTGTTTTATTTCTCTTCATCTGAAGTCTTATCTTTCTACAAAAAACAACATACACCTGCATTTGGTAAATTCTACTAGCATAGGAGTAGACCTATAGGTAATTTGTTAGGTCACTAATGTTTTGTCTTACACATTCAGGTGAATTTAAAACCGATTTTTTTAAAAAATAAATAAACTTGGCTCATATGCATGAATACACAGTTGCATCAAGATGGGAGTATATGTCAACTTATATAAAAGCAATACTTTAAAAGAAAATGTCAAATTTTATAGTTATCTGACACTCCACATATTTTGATTATTTCTCATAAATATTTCTAAAACTAAAAACAATAAAGACAAGAATAAGCATATAAAAGCTCAACTAATAAACTATGGGCAACATCAACATGCTGAGCAAGAGAATATCAACATGATGTGATGGTATAATCAATAAGCCCCCTTTTACTGAGAAGTGCTATGGAATAATGCTCTTGTACCCTGTAAAGATTTGTCACTCATATTGATTTAATAAAATGCCTATTGGCCAGTAGCCAGGCAGAAAGGATAGATGGGTGACCAAACGAGGACAATTCTGGGAAGAGGAAAAGCTCAGTCTGCAGTCACCACCCAAACACAGAAGAAGCAAAATGAAAATGCTGCACTGAGAAAAGGTACCAAGCTGTGTGGCTAAACATAAATAAGAATTATGGGTAATTTAACTTGTAAGAGCTAGCTAGGAATATGCCTGAACCATTGGCCAAACAGTGTTGTGATTAATATAGTTTCAGTGTGATTATTTGGGTCTGGGTGACTGGGAAATGAAAGTGCAGACTCTGTCTACAGAGAAGCATCGACACTGAAAATGCTCACAACAATATCTTCATCACAAAAGGCAATAATGCTAATTTGTTAAGATGTGATGAAATATGCAACTCCATCTTAAGAATTTTTTTATCTAAAACGATAGATAGGATTTCATCCCCATCAGATTATCAAGGGTTAGGAAGGTAGAAGCCAAATTTTGGTAGAGAGCATAGAGATATGGAAGCATTCCTGTGGTACAGCTGGCAATTCTAACTAAGACTCATTAACACAAATCATCTGAGGACCAGAAATCCTGCTCCTGAAAATACATCTTTGAGAAATTGAACCCACATATAGCAGTAAAGTATGTGCAACAGTGCTTTTTGTGACTGAAAACTGGAGACAATTTGAGACGTAATACAAGGTATGATCATAAAATACACTGTAGCTACACATGTACACTGCATGCATATAGATGCATACTAGATGCCTATGAACAGTGGGTTAGATTTAAATGTATACAAAATTATAAGGTTCAAATGATATGTATAATCCAGAAACTTATAAAACATAAATTTGCACCTATAAAATATTGGGGGCATTTTCTAATATTATAGCCATAATATGTAATCAAAAGAACAACCTTAAGCGTAATCTGAGTCAACTATAGGATAGACAATAAGACAACGCTACATGAAAAATGTAAGAATATTAATAAGTTTATGTTTAAATCTGTGTAATATTTTAGTTGGAATATAACAAATCACCACAAATTCAGGGAGTTGAAAAAGAAATATGCAAATCATTATCATATGATTCATTAGTTTGACAATTCTAGATATGGGTTAGCTGAGTTTCCTGAAAAGGATTACACAAGGCTGACATCCAAGTGACTTCATCTTCATCTTTCTTTCCTTTTCTGTGTTCATGAAGCTACTGGAAGAATTGTTTTTCTTATAGCCATAATTCTCATGATGGTTTATCTACAAGACCATCAAAGGAATATCTCTGTGATATTTCAGGTCTTATTAAAGGCTTATATATTATGTTAGATATCCACAGATAATCTCCCTTTCTTTTCCTGAATGATATATAATTTAACTCAAAATCAACTGCTTTAGTAATCTAACTACAAAGGAGACTATCAACGTTTTTCTTGGAACTAACTACAATACAGAAAGAAAGCGGGTGATGGGATAGAGAGAACATATTTATTGAAATTTTATAATAAGACTCATTTAAAAGTTCAAAAAACATAGTATTAAGAATATGAAAATGATGAATGATAATATTCCAATGTCACCAAATTGGATTGATGAAGCACACAACTCTAATAAGTATTATAATATGTAAAATGAAATTACAAACATTAAATTTAGAAATAGTAGACAAAATTAAGAGTTACAAAGCTACACTAATACAATGAGATGCTATAATAATCATAATAATTTATAGAAATAAAATGACCACTGCAAATCAGAAATGTATAATTTTCTCACACAGTATTTATCATATCTCTTTTGGAGAATGCACTATTTTTTATCTTTTTGAGAGATTCATTACGTTATCTTTGCCTTTTGTTACCCAAGTGTGCATTAACATAAAAATACTTTATTCATATCTAACTGTAATGTAGGACCTCTTCACTGACCTATTGCTTGTCTATGAGGTTTTTATATTTTCTTTTCTGTTTCAATTTTAATTTATGAGTGTATGTCTATACATAGGTATGTTCATGTGTATGGGTACCTGTGAATTCCAGTAGAGGGTGTGTGTGTGTATGTGTGTGAATGGCAGCAATGGCAAAGGTGATGGATGGAGGAATGCAACTAGTTACTCAAGTTATTCACACAGTGGCCAACTGCTGCACAGAAATCATCAAGTAGAAAACAAGCATCATCACATCATTGTCTTTCACCTCTAAATACTGTCTTTCTAGAATGTTTTCAAAAGTCACGAAATCAATGTGACTGTCACCTACTGTAATAACCAGCATTGGTTTCCCTGGGAATCATTCCTGAAGGAGCTTCCTAAGGTTTCTCTTAAAGTGTCACTCCAGAAATATGGACCAAGTAGTTTGCTTGTTTAATTTCTTTACAAAACTTTCTATTAATGAAAAACTATCACACTGAGATACATATTTGTAAACATTTTGAGGGGTTTATTGAACTTTACAAGTCTGTCCTGCCTGGTTGCTGTAGTCAGTAAGTCCTAAAGAATTCACACAGAGGTCTATATTAGTTATAAACTAATTGGCCAGTAGCCAGGCAGGAAGTATAGACAGGGTGACCAGTCGGGAAGTAGATGTGGGACAATGAGAATTCTGGGAAGAGGGAAGTTTTATTCTGCAGTCATAACCCAGCCACAGAGGAAGCAAGATGTGACTGCCTCACTGTAAAAGGTACCAAGCCATGTGGCCAACATAGACAAGCATTATAGGCTAATATAAGTTATAAGAATTAGTTAATAGGAAGAGCCTGAGATCCTGGGCCAATCAGTTTATAATTGATATAGACCTCTGTGTGATTCTTCGGGACTGAATGACTGCAGGACCAGGCAGGACAAAAAAACTCAGTCAACAATTTAATTTTTCAATGGAATCTTATTTTCTTATAATTTCTTTTGTCTTGTCTTCTGCAAGTCTAACTCCAAAGAATCTTCATTAGCCAGTGCCTTTAAAAGTGTTCTTCAATGTCATCCCAATTCATATCTAGCTTAAAACTGGTTGATAATTCAAATTCTTAATCAATACTTTGAATGAGGCAAAATTGAGTGTTTTCTTCAGATTTCATGAATATTTTTCTTAATGTCAACACCCCAAGCCCAAGCAAACATTCTGATATAGTCACAGATGTTGTGATCTTTCCTGAATGTTGTTTGCATCTTCTTAATATTTGCCTCAGCTGCAACAAAGGCTTAAGCAATTGTCCTTTTTGAGTAATAGTTTTAAGTGCCATTATAAATGCTTGATTCATAGGATAGATTAAAGATGTGGGGTGATTTTGAAGTAAAAAAAAAGTTTTGATCTTAAGTTGAAGATTCCTGATAAAAGTGGCATATGCAGGATCTTTATAACAATAAGCAATATTTTTGTAATGTATGTTATTTCTCAAAAAATATTCCATTATGCTGGGGTATCATTGAGAAGGTACCTTGGATAAGGAACTCAGTGATACATGACTTCTGATTACTTCCACAGTATGCTGGCAATGTGGTTTTTTTTTTATACATTTACTGGTTGTCATGGTGTTGAAAGAATACACTTCTGAGTGTGTTCTTCAACCAGGCCCCTACAAATTCCCCTGTATTTGATCTGTACTTGTCTAAGTTTATTTTTCAATCTTGCTCCTTTCAAGAAAGCAAATCCTTCAACAACTTCCAACATTGGTGCTTAGCCATCGAGGTCACAATGGGATGTTGAGAATCAGAGAAAGAAACTCTGCAGTTAGAATGGAGGCTTTGAAAACATGCAGTTCTATTTCTTATTCTCGACAGATTCAAATTCTGTTGAGCCATTAAATTGTGATGTCTATATACAAAATGGTAGGAATTTTTTGTGGTTATGATCTTATTTGAAAGTCATTGATGATGCAGTTTTCATTTAATAAATGTCATCACGGGCTCTAGAACAACTATCATAAACTGAAAATAGAAGTTCAGCTGATACACTATAAATGGAAAGAAATAAGAGTGTACTAAATGTTCAGTTATAACCACAGGACATCCAGAAAAGAAGACAAGACAAAGGTAGGGAAGAATAGAAGAAACAAATATAAAATAGTAACAAATATGGTATATAATAATATGGTTCTATCAATAATTATATTGAACAGACGTACTGTAAATATACCAATTTAAGATAGCTCATCCAGTGGATTTTAAAACATTCAATTCCAAGATGCTTACACAAAGCCCACTAAAACTATGAAGGAACATATATGTTAAATATAAATCAATCAAGAAGATAAACTAGACTGATACCAATCAAAGGTAGTTTCGATGATAGCTTACTTCATTGAAAAGAAAATTAGCAGGGACAATGGAGTACATTACATAATGAAATCTAAGCAGATATAGCAATTATTAGCTCAAAAGCACAAAACACCAGAGGATCAAACTATTTGGAGGGAAAAACCGATGAAATTATAAGAAAAAATAGAGAAGCTAATATAACTGGGGATTCCGTCATGCCCCTACCAGAATGGAGAGAAACAACAGATATAAAGTAAATTGAGAATACAGATGAAGTCAATAGAACCACCAATCAATTTGATTCTAGTAACATCAATGGATAATTTCATCAAAGAACGGAATACAGATTCTCAGGCTTAAAAGTGGCATACACCAAGAATGAGCATGTATTATGTAATCGGCACATCTTGTGTTTTCACAAGAATTCAAATTATGCAATGTCTGCCCTCACGCTACAGTAGGATTGAACTAGAAACCAATTTTTTAAGGTGACTAGAAATTCAAAAGATAAAATTAAACCATGTATTTAAAAATACATGGATCAAAAAGAAATCTGAAGATAAATTTTAAAATATATTATACTAAGCAAAAATGAAAATATAACTAGTTACTAGTCACAATATGTAGTAAAATCTGGTTACAAGAAAATGAAGATCATTGAATTTTTAAAGCATAAAAAAACTAATATTAATTACTTAAGTTCCCACTTTAGGAAACAATATAAAGAGGAAAATAATATAATCTAAAATAAAAAATAAACTAATTGAAACTTCAGAATAAATCAATGAGAAATTTGAAAAAAATCAATGAAATAGAAGCCCAGTTAATAGGAAAAATCAACAACTTTGATGTCCCAAGCAAGACCAAGCTAACAATTTACTGATATCAGAAATAAAAAATGGATATTATTAAATTTTGTATATATTAAAAGAATAATAATGGAATATTGTGATAACCTAGGTGAAATAGAATCATTCTTTGAGATGATCTTCCTGAAAATGAATATAAATATCTCTGAATAAAGCAAGTCTATATTTTTAATTGAGTTGATAATCAAAAGCATTCTTAAACAGGAAATACTATGTGCATATTGTTTCATTGCTGTGTCTCAGTTACTAACTACAAATTATATCAGTCTTAAGGAATTCAATAAGAGATATTCTTAACGTTCCAGTCTTATTCCTCTCAAATTTTTAATTCTCCATTCTTTATCAATGCCAATGAATTACTATAAACCCACCTTTAAATCACTTCTCCCACATCAATGTGTCAGCCAAAGATGACATCCATTGTCTTATATTTGGAAAATTTCTTCACTCCTGGTCTAGTTACAGGAGCAGAAACATGGGATCCTGTAATATTCTTTCTCTACCATGTTCTCTTAGGACATCTCCCTTAGGAAATTACGTGTCAAAAGAAATCCAAGTCACATGAAGACAAACAAACAAACACACAGGTAGTTATGTCACCTGAATTTCCAGCAAATGTCAAGTGGCAGTTATGTGAGTGCATCATCTTTGACATCAATAATATCAATCTTTCAAACAACAAAATGCCTAATCACAATTCCAATGTACTCGCCTAAAATACCTCAAACCTGAATCAGGTGATCTAAGCTTTCACAACTCATAGGTCTCCAGAGTGATGGAAAAAATAAAAATAGTCACTGAGCAATAGGCATTTCTTCTATAGTATTACATAATAATAAATGTAATATTAGCATTTACCTTATCAGATACAATCTCAGGTGTCATTCCTATCAAATTATCTGCAGATTACAGGATGTTAGAGAGCAAGAAAGTTGGTAAAACCCTGAAGTAAGAAATCTCAGAGACTTTCCTCATTGCCGCACTGAGGGCAATGTGATTGAGATCTTAAATTATGTATTTAAATAAAGCATACTTTCTAGGTAAAGATTCAAATAAAGTATCAGCGAAATTACAACAAATGAGACTGTTGCTGATTATAAAATCCCTGGAGTGCATTTACATTCTATTACACTGGTTCCTGATTTGCAACTTCATATGACTTTGGATAGTGAAAGACAGTGACATATAGAAAATACATATCACAAAACTACACGGATTTTATTATATTATTTAAAATTTTATAAAGTTCCATCTTTTATTTGTATTTATTTATTTATTTATTGTTTTTTGAGACAGGGTTTCTCTGTAGCTTTGGAGCCTGCTCTGGAACTAGTTCTTGTAGACCAGGCTAGCCTCGAACTCACAGAGATCCGCCAGCCTCTGTCTCCCTAGTGTTGGGATTGAAGGCATGCGTCACCACCACCCGGCTAAGTTCCATCTTTTAATAATTGGAAAAGGGAAAATAAGAAAAGATATCAGAAATATATTGATCATTATATCTTCAATTACAGCATAATAACTACTTCAAACAAGTAAAGAAAACAACTAATTTAAATTTTCTGACAAAATGATTCAAGAGAATGACTAAGCATTCATTATACTTAGAATATGAAAATAATAAACAACCACTTGCGATAATGCCAAGACTATTACTAATTGTGAGAAAAAAAGTACATTAAAAAACAAATAATGTGCCAGGCGGTGGTGGCACATGACTTTAATCCCAGCACTCAGGAGGCAGAGGCAGGCGGATCTCTGTGAGTTCGAGTTCAGCCAGGTCTATACGAGCTAGTTCCAGGACAGGCTCCAAAGCTACAGAGAAAACCTGTCTTGAAAAAAACAAAACAAAAAAATCAAAAATCAAAGAAAACAAATAGCATTTTACACTCTCCGGAAATAATCAAACACCTAAATATATTAAGACTTAGTACAAATGCAAGTAAAGAGCTGCATTGAAGGCTCAGCAGTTATACACTTCCTGATATTGCATAGGACATAGGTTCATGATCTTATATAACATCATTCTAGGGAGCACAGTACCCTCTTCTGTTTTCATAGACACCAAGCATACACACTGTGCATGTGTTTTCATGCTGGCAAGACACTCATGCACATAAAAAAATGTAGTTCTTTTAAAAGAATATAAATCCAAAGAAATATTATAAACTTCTAGTTCAAGTGAAATTCTATACAACTAATACTCCCATAAGCAGTTTCTACTTCCTTTGTATTGAGTATGGACTCCTGTGTATAATCAACTATATATTAATAAAGCAAAAGAAACCTCACTCACTTGGGCACCAGAATTATAAATCATAAGGTAGTTCTGACTCTAAACAAAGATCTTTTTCTTACGTTATAACAAGTTAGGGCTATTTACATGGAGAAATCAGCTACTGAATTGGATATAGAAAGCTAGTGTACAAACAAAAATTTTAAGCTGGCAATTGAAATGCAAATCTGAAATATAATGGTGATTAAAAAATGAACAGAAACTGAATTATATCACTAGGCAAGAAACTGTAGATAAAGAAGATAGAGGAACAGATGAGAAAGACCCACCCAGTCCAGGGCCAAGGAGAATGGAAGAAAAGTCAGGGATTCAGAAGGAATAGTGGTGAGGTAAGAAAAAGCCAAATGTAGAAAAAAATGCTTCACTATAGAAGGAAGTGTAGGGAGATTAGCAATACCTCATATTACCACATCACTAGCTCTCGGAGCTTTGTGGTAGATAAGCTATCAAGTACTTAATACTACTTAACCACTACCAAAAATATCCTGTCATCTGTGAATAATGTCTATTCTTCAAAAAGTTTCCTGCTCTGCTGTACTCACAATTGTATGTTAAGTCATATATAAATGAAATTTCAAATGAAAGATGTTGAAAATATTTACAACTAAACTATAATTCTAAGGAAAACAACACTAAAATGAAGCCTTCTGGGTTTATATATTTCTCTTCCAAACACACTCCAAAAACTTTAATTTATTCTACAAACACAAAACACATTTTGGATACCTTTTCCCCTGAAGAAAGAATATTCATTGCAAACATTTTCAAAGTTTTGTGTTTCTTTGTTTAATATAACAGAAGTCCATAACACTTTTTCTTGTGTCACACAAACTACTTTCCCAAGGAATAGACTTCTAAATAGACTTTCTATGCCTGAGGCTGTATTAAAAATTATGGGAAGCAGTTACTTTTCTCAGACATTAATTAGAGATTCATCATGACAAGAAGTGAGGAAGGGAGCATCAAAGACAGAGGCTGTGAGGACAGCAGCTAAGCACAAAGATGATTCACACAATTATTGCCATAAACACCATTTTAGCAGACAGCATCTCTCCCCAACTGCTCCTGCCCACTTCTCCATGTCTTCCTCCTACAGTTCCTTCCATCTTTCCTTAAGTACACAAAGGAGCTCCTTATTAGCTGTGATGTAATTGATCTCCATATAATGCTTGGGATGAATTTCTAAAGTCCTATCTAAATATAGGCCACGGGAATCATTTCAAACAAAAGCAGGAATATTTCCTCCAATATCTGAGAGATGTAGTTTTAGCCTCCAACCAAGTCCACAACAGAGAATTGGGCAAACACATTAGGATGATTTCCTATGTTGAAACTGCTAGATATGGAAACAAAGCATTTACCTAAATCTGTAGATATCACAGTAACCTATGTATGTGTATGTGCAAGAGTTGAGTGTATCCATTTAAAACCTCGATTTTTCAGTCAATTAAATTTTAAATATAATAACTGAATGTTGTTATGAATGGTTATGATGAGATATAAAATATTTGTGCTTTATTTATTTCAATTTCTAATTTTAATTAAAACAGAAATATATCATTTTCCCTTCCTTTACCTCACTACAACTTTCCCAAATCCCTTTACTCCAACTTCTTCTGTGCACCTGATTCCCTTTCAAAGTGATGGCCTCTTTATCTTGTTTACTTTTGTTACACACACACACATACATGCATATACATATATGCCTAAATATACAAACATAACCTGATGAATGTACTTAGTGTTGCTTCTGCGTAACTTATTTCAGGTATGATGAGTTTTAATTGCCTTAGGATTTCTATTGCTGTGATAAAACATCATGATCCAAAGCAACCTGGGGTAGGAAAGATTTATTTAATTTTACATTTCTACTTAACAGTCCATGACAAAGGAAAGTCAAAGAAGTAACTAAAGGTAGGAACGATGAGGCAGAAATTGAAGCAGGGGCCATAAAAAGATGCTACTTATTTGACTTGCTCAGTGTGTCTTCTTGTAGCACCCAGAATAACCTTCCCAGTGGGCTATAAAGTCCACATCAGTCATCAAAATAGACAATGTATCACAGGCTTGTACATCAGATAATCTGGTGGGGACATTTTCTCAGCTGAGTTTTCTTCCTTCCAAATGACTTCTGCTTTTGCAAACTTAACATAACACTGGCTGGCACAGTATTGGATAAACTAATTCTCCCTCTCTCAGTAGTCACTGGCTGTGTGTAGTTCCTTACCTGGTGCCGAGTCCCTGTGAGCTTTCTGTTCCTCCCTAGAATGTCTATTGGGGTTGTCTGTCATTATTCAGGCTTTTGTAGGCAGGAATATCATTAAGACATCTTGAATGTAACTTCCCTGTCGTTTGTAGAAGCTACAGTCTATTTTTGGCTTCTTAGAATCTTCCTCTCCTTCTTTAGAGATGCCCCCTTAGCAGGAGTTATGTTGTAAATGTAGGCAGTGGTGCTGGACTCCCCATGATTGGTTGGTCTCAACATTATGTGAGTTTCAGTAATGGTCTCCATAATTGCTGCACAGTGTTTTACTGAAGCAATCAATTTAGCACGTGGACAGACAAAGTAAAGTATAGCTATTTCCTCCAAACTGAAGCATTTTCACCTGGAGGAAAGAAAAGACTCACAAACTTCAGAAACTAAAGGAAGTTTACAAGGCTTGGGAAGCTCCTGAAACTTATGAGATTCACAAGGCTCTTTCTGTTATTATGTAAGCAGTAATAGTTGCTTGGAATAGAGACTCTCCAGCCCATGGCAATACCTGCAAATTACACACAGACCTCTGAAGTTGCAACATTCTTAGTACTCCCCCATGATGGGGTTTGCTTTCTAGTGATGTAGCAATCTGGAACGCATACACACTTCTGCATATAAGCCCCCACCTATGTTATTGTAAGTAAACACCCCAAAATTCACTGGCTCACTAAGCTAGACTGTGGTGAAACAATTTCTATTCTCTGCCACTAGGTGCTTATCTGGGGATGAACTGACATTGGTTTAGGTCTTCCTAGTATAAACTCAAACCAAACATGCTTGCAAACAGAAACCATACATGTTTTTCTCTTATTCTGATTCCATTGGTCATTTTAACAATACATATTATGGAATAAAAGTATTTTGTCATACAAAGAAATTTATTTTATACTTCTCTTATATCAAGACTATTCACAAAACTTAAAATAATTTATTCAATATCAAGCAGTCATCATCAATTTTCAATTGAAATGCCATCCTTTATCTGAATTCTTTCAATAGCTCTCATAATTTTTAGAAAAATAAGATATTACTGTCATCACTCATGACTAATGCTGTGTAATGTTGCTAATTATTATTTACAGATACAGATCATTTCTCTGTCTCTCTGTCTCTCTGTCTCTCTGTCTCTCTGTCTCTCTGTCTCTCTG
>LOEQ01001855.1:172847-191759 GCA_001685075.1 Bramus lutescens
CTCTCTCTCTCTCTCTCTCTCTCACACACACACACACACCACATACACCACCACCAGACATTTCAAAAAACAAAAAGTAAAAGTTTAATACAGTTTTACCTAAATATAAGCAAAACTGAAAAACAACTTAATTAAGTCAGTGTGTGATTTGTTTATCATCTGAAGGCAGATTATTAATACTCCAGAGTAAATGGCTGGAGCATGAATTATCTCAAGCCCTGTTTACAATTATATACTATGTTTAACATGTATTTGTCTCTTGATGTATTGATATTTTAGTGAATTTCAATGAAAATAATTTCTATAAATATTCTAGGATAAATGCAATTAAATATGTAATGTTCATTTGTTAAGTCTGGCTAGACAATAACAGAAAAGCAATGCTTGCTCTCCCTACTCCAGAATACTCAGACTTACCCATGAGAGAAGGAAGAACCAAATGACTGACTGACTAGACTTGGAAAGTCTCATTTCAAAGTTGTACTCACTGATAATAGAGCATTCTGTGTAAAAATTCATTCAAAAGAGGTTTATTATATAATTATTCAAATAACTTTTAATGCTTCAATTGAATTATCAGAAGTATATTTATAAACTTACCAAGATGAATAGAATTAAAATAAAAAACAGAATCATTTGGGTGAAAAAACTTAAAATCCTCCACATGTAAGAATATGCACACACAATTTTGGCAGCTCTGTTAAAGGAACGCAAGAAGTACAGCTTTCAAAAATAACCAGCGAGATTCAAGACAGAGATAAATTAGCAAGATAAAGATTTGAGAGACATTTTCAGAATGAGTTTACACTGCAATGGTGTAGAATTTGGTGTATGATCTGGCAATTCTACAGGACACATCTCCAATAAAGCAAAATTTATCAATTACAATATTTACAACAGCAAAGATACAGAGATGACATGAGCATCCATTAATGCAGAAATGGATAAATAAAGTGTGGAATATATATTTATATATGATAATATTATTTCAGCCTTAATGAAACTGCCATTTGTAACAACATACATGCTACAAATGAGGGCAATTAGGTTATGTTACATTGGTGAGACATAGAAAGACAATATTGTATGCTTTCACCTACATCTAAAACACCAAAATGTGTGATTCATAAAATAAGAGGATAGAATGGTAGTTGTGAGAACTCTGGTGCCATGCAGAAGAGAGGAACATATTCACAAAGTAGGAAGTTTCAATTTTGAAACACAGACTCTCAGGCAATCTTGATCAGAAAGTGTTAAAAGTTGTGTTTTTGTTCACTAACTGTCTTAGAAATATTGACTGAAAGATTAACTCAAGATAATACAGACTAGCAACCTCTCTCCTAATAGTATTTGTACTTGAATGTGACATAATCTCTTGGTAATGTGCATTGCTGTCAAGAAGATCCAGTCTGAAGCCCTGAAATCATGCAAACACACATTGGCATCAAGGCCCTTTCATCTTCATCTCTGGTTTCTCCAAGGCCTGTTGTAGGAGGAGCAGTGGGCTGCATCCTGCCGCCTGGCTAGCTTATACCCAAAATAACCACAGAAACTATATTCGTTTAAACACTGCCTGGCCCATCATATCTGGCCTCTTATTGACTAACTCTCACATCCCGATTCAACCCATTTTTATTAATCTGTATCACCACGAGGTCATGGCTTACCAGGAAAGATTCAGCATGTCTGACCTGGAAGCTCCATGGCAGTTCTCTGACTCTGCCTTCTTCCTCCCAAAATTCAGTTCTCTTTTCCATGTCTACCTAAGTTTTCCCTATCAAAAGGCCAAGGAAGTTTCTTTATTCAATCAATGAAAACAGCACAAATACAGAAGGACATCCTACATCAAAGGCCTTCCTTCACATGTCTTCCTGACCTAATCTCTCCCTTTTCTCCAATCTTAAAATCACTTGATCGGGTACTTCCTGGATGTGACTAGGAAAATATTAACCATCTGGCCTTCTCTAATTCTTTCTGTCACCATTCATCTATTTTAGATTTTAATTAATATATAACACATTGCTTTACTTCTTTGGCTTTTTCATACGTACATAAATTCCTTTATACAAAGTTTATTTAGTCCAGGGAAATTATAGGTGGGACATAGGTACATGATAAGCATCTGGCAAATAAATGTTGTTAATAAATAATAAAGTAATATGCCTAAGATGTAAGTTAAACAGTTATACTATACTTTAAAGCTGTCTTCTAAAATTCATGTTTAAAATTAATTATCAATAACAGTATTGGTAGATGGAATCCTTAATAAGTGATTTGAGTGTGAGTGACCTATCTCAGACATGGAATTCTGCCATTATATCCAGCCTGGTATGCTTTATCAGGGTCTTCTTCCAGAAGCAAGCTCTCCCTCACACAGGTTCATTCTTATTAATATTTACATCATGAATGTGATTTCTTGCCAGGAAGAGCACTCTACAGCTTTATGGCAAAGAAGGTCTTTACCAGAAAGCACTTAAATCTTGGACTTCCCAGCTTCTAAAGCCACAAAGCTGAAAGATACCACATAAGCCTGTACAAACATTTCTTCATTAAAAAAAAAAACCTCCAGAAAAGTAACTGTGAGCTTTGGACCTAGTATTTATACATAGATGAACAAGACTGGGAAAATATGCAGACATAAACATTTACAAATAAAACTGGCATTATGGGATTGAGAGATGCCGCAGTGGGGATAAGTACTTGCCCTACAAGGCTGAAAACCTGAGTATTGACATCAAGAAACCAGACAAGAGCCAGACACAGTAGCCCAGGCATCTGTGATCCCAAAGCAGTCGTGTGAGAAGACAGAAGGTGGAAAAAAAGAATGCCTGAGAGACTGGCTTATGCAGTAGTGACAAGATTGTCAAACAATTTGGGAGGATGAGAAACAACACTCAAAGAGTCTCCTCTGACCTCTATGTGGCATAATGTGTCCACATCCATACACATGATAAAACATGAGCAACATATGCATGAGTGCACCTGTGCACATATGCACTTATACATATTTAATTTAAAGTTTTAAAAAATTGTCATCATGTCAGCATAACAGGAAAACATTTAGAGCAAACCACATCACTTAAAGGGTCTATTGGTGTTCTTTAGTATCAAAATAAAATGCCATGGTGAATCCCTTAACCAACAGTTTATTTTCTTGTAGTTCTAGAACTAGCAAGTACAGTCAAATTGGTAACATGATGATTTATTATGAATCTTTTCTCTTTGTTTCTCTGTGTCTTCCTAGGAAACTAGCCTTTTATACATGGTGGGGGAGAAATTATTATTATTATTATTGTAAATGAAGTCTATGCTTTGGTTGATAGCTGCCCAGACCCAAATAATCACACAGAAGCTATATTAATTGCAACACTGATTGGCCAGTAGCTTAGGCATAGTCCTGGCTAACTCTTATATCTTAAATTAACCCATTTCTAATAATATATGTATCACCATGAGGCTGCCTACTAGCAAAGGTTCTGGACATCTTTCTCCTTTAAAATGGTGTCTCCTTGACTCTGCCTACTCTCTATGTATATCATTTTCGGAATTTGGGCACTGTATTCTCCAAATTTCTTCCTGCTGTTTGTTGGGCAAAGTATTTTTAGGGTTTATAGAGACCTTTCGGGGGTCTTGTTCCATAAAACTACATTAGCCTGGAAAGAATCCACAGGTTTTCATCTTCTGTGGAAACAAAAGCTGAATCTCTTTCCTAAAGCAACATATTATTAGACGCAAATTTTGAAGTCAAGATACCTTTTCATTGGTTTAGCTTAGCAGCACCCAGAGTAAAATATCTCTCTGTAGTCAATAAATGCAGAAAAAATACAATAATATACTTAATCCAAACTCTCTGTGTATAATCCATCTTTATGTGTCTTTTTTGACTCTTTTACCTTTAATATTTATTTTATTATCCTTACTCCCTTAATCTATGATTGTTTGTACTTTCTTTTCTCTCTCTTAAGTCCACATACATTTATCCAATACTGTGACCCATTTAGAAGTCTTTTTTTTTTTGCTTTGTTTTTGTCTGAATCTATATTTATCTGTAACCATTTTCTGACCAGGAGCGTCTTTTTCTTTTTTTTTTTTTTTGAATGCTAAGCAAGAGTTACTAGGACCAACTCCATGGCCCTTTCTGTTTCTCCACCCAGTCCAACATGGCAGAGGTATGTTCATGGCCTCTGTGAGCCATGCTCACCACCCCAGCTCTGGCAATTCAGCAAATCTATGTCTCCATTAAGCACTTGTAACAAGCTGTTCTCAGGCCCCATTTAAGTTCAGGACCTCCCATAAGAGTCAGAGCTTGTGCTGTCAGTATGAACCAGGAAGCTGGTTCTTAAAGTAGTCACACAGTTTTTGCTGCTAATGCTGAGTCAGGAAGCTTTCTCTTAAAGGAATCACAGTTCTGATTGTCTCTAGCAAACAGAGCCCACCCAAGTAAATAATGCCACTAAGAAGCCATGCTTAACTCTGTCCTTTTGTGTCTAGAATCCCAAGCTTTCTCAGGTTTTTGTGGATGTAGTTGCCCACCTTGTGGCATCATTTTATAAATGGAGGCTGCTCATGCAATTCCCCGGATATTCTATATTAATTATAACACTGCTTGGCTAATAGCTTGAGCATATTCCTGGCTAACTGTTATATCTTAAATTAAACCATTTCTATTAATCTGTGTATCACCACAAGGCTGTGGCCTACAGGTAAAAGTTCTGGACATCTTTCTCCTTTGACAGCTCCATGGGGCCTCCTTCACTCTGCCTACTCTCTCTCTCTCTATATATATATATCTCTTTCATCCTGGCTATATTTTGTCCTGCCATAAGATAAAGCAGCTTTATTCATTAGCCAAAAAAGCAACATATATACAGGACATCCCACATCAATTTTGCATTATCTTCCTCTTTTTAAGGCCACTAGAATGATAGAATTGGGGCCCTACCCAAATAATATTTTCAAGATTAATGAGATCATAGATATTAATACCTATTATCAGTGAAAAATTAGCTCACAAAATAGACATACATTTAATGTCAATTTAGTTTAAAGTCTTTCACAATTCAATGTATTTTTTTATTAATTCCTTGGGAATTTAGTGCATGTAATCACTTCTTAAAAACCAATGCAATGCACATTTTAAATAGCTCCATTAAATTATAAGTATCTGATAAATAGCAAACCATTGCTTAAGTTATTATTTTGTCTGCCTATATAGATGAAAAAAGCTATTTTAAACATTTAAAAGGAATAGTGTAAAAGAATTAGAGAGATATGTTGTCAAGCACAACAATAGAGAAAAGGAAGATAACTAAGCCTTCCAAATCTTCTTGAAATAATCTGATATGGAATAAAAGGAATGAGCCTAATATATCAATATATCCAGGGAATACTTACATCAGAAAATTGACACTATAATAAATCATTTTTTCTCAAGGTCACTTATCAGACTATTTACTCTATGCAGCAACTATATCAGAAAGGGAAAACACACCAACATCTCTTTCTTTAAAAATATCAGGAGTTGGTACATCTCCCAATGGTTAATAGAGCGTCACTCAGAGAGTGAGGGAAGTTATTTGTCTTCTCTAAAGTTTCACTCTTTCTTCTATTGACTTTACTATTACTGCAGTTGTGAGGTCCCTCATTATTATTAGATGATGAGTCTTAGTGAGTTGTAAACTTTCAGTCCTTGTTAAGTGAGAGACCTGTTGAAGCAGGTGTTCTTACAGCCAGCATTCAGAGGCACAGTGCCTACTCTGTGTTCCACTTTAAGGAAGGCATGGAGATTGGAGACAGTGAAGGAAAGTCCTTATGAACCCCAAGAAGGGGTAAGAAAAAGTCTCTTTAAGTGATCTTGGTAACTAACAAAATACTCATTATAAGAACCAGGCTGCCAGGACTTGTTCCTACAGGTTTTCAACACTTGGAAGGCAGAGAGGAAGGAGGCTCAAGGCTAGGATGAGCTACATAGTGAATTCTATTGCAGACAGGACTAGACAGTGAGAAACATTTCAATAATAATAATAATATTGAAAAAACACTAAAAAGAAGAACATATTTAAAGGAAGTATAGACATTTGGAAGGTAAGGGCTACAGAGAACAATGAAACTGCTCTATTGCCTGGAGGAAGAAGGGACCTGAATACCTGAGCTTCAAGAATCCAGGATGAAAGTTAATCCCAGGGAGTATAGAAGATCAGCAAGAACAATGGAAGTGGGAAGAATGGATATGATTTTCCTTTTGACAAAACTCAAGAATAAAAATTCTAATGCTTTATCATTAATGTGATGTTGGCTGTAAACTTTCTTGTGCATCTGAATCCTAGCACAGGCCAGTGTGATGCCTCCAACTGAAAAGCTTGCTCCTAAGCCTGAGAACCTGAGTTAGAGTCTCAGAACCCACACAGGTGCAGGAGAGAGCCAACTCTTGAAAATGGCTCTTAGACTTACACCCTGCAGGTACACCCTCCAAAACAGAAACACTAAAACAAATGTATGAGTCTCCTTTGTTTTTCTCCTTTTGCTGAGAGATTTTTAAAGCATGACTAGAAATGAGAATTATCAAAAGCTTACTTATTATTTCGGGTGATAGCTTTTGCTTTCATCCTGTTAATGCAGTAAAACTAATTGCTTTTCTTATATATATATTTGTGGAAGTATACCAAGGTATCTTCCTAAAATGAATACTGTTTTATATGTCACTAAACTAACATTTCTAATATCGTGACTGATACAAGGACTTCGACATCAGAACAACGGGATTTTTCTCAGGTGACAGACTGTAAATAACAATCATTATTTCGCCTTGTGTGTGGGAAGGAAGGTGTAGCATAATGGATGTGTACACGTGTGTGGGGGGGAGTTTGAGCATCCCGGTGCTTGCAAGGAGAAAAGGTTAACATTAAGTGATATCCTCAATAGCTTTCCCACATCATATTTTGAGGCACCGTTCTTCACCGAACCTGGATCATGATTTTTGGCTATATTGATTGCCCAGATTTTGATTTATTATATAGCGGTCCCCAGGGTCAACTGTGCCCGTCCAGCAGCACTAGGGTTACAGATGTATGGCACCATGATTGGCTTTATTATGGCTCTCACAGTCTTATATTTACTGAGCTGTGTAACCTAGATTCACTTTTTTCTGCAAGTGGAGTATATGATAGACTCATTTTAAAGAAGACTCTTGTGAAATTTCAGAGCATAAAGGAAAAGAGAAATTTCCAAAAGGAGGAAGAATGTTGAGCAAGCTCAAATTAGAAACAGGAAACATAAAATGACATGCACTTCTGTAGTCACATGGTCTTGTAACAGATGACAGAATGGAACAATGTCTTTAAAATACTGAAAGCTACCAACCTAAGAATCTTTGCTAAATTATTTATTTTTAAATTATAATAATATAATTACATCATTTCTTCCTTCCCTTTCCTCAGCCCAAGTCCTCCCATATACCCCTCTTTGCTCTCTCTTTAATATATAGTCTCTTTTTTCATTAATTTTGTTATATGTACATATATATATTTGTATGTATATTCCTAAATATACAAATATAACCTGCTTTGTCTGTATAATGTTCCTAATATATTTGTTTTCAGGACGAGCATTTGATAATAGATAACCAAGTGCTGTGCTCGTCCATGGGTTTCTCCCACTCTCAGCACGCCTTAGTTGCCTGGAGTTCTTTGTGTAGGCTTGATGCCTCCTGAACAACTTAGCATGCTTACTGTGATTATCCTGTTCAGCTAATTCAACGTAGGATTCTTCGTCCACTCAGACTTTCAATCAAAAACAACTGCAAAGATACAGATTGAATGTGAAAAGCTTGGAATACAGTTCTCAAGTCTGGATTTTTCTAACTGTCTAACAGTGGTACCATTTAGCATGCTCCCTGAATTTCATAGAGGTCAGCCTCTAGATTAAGACATGTGATCAAATTCAGTTTTAATTTCCTGAAAATAAAAAATGGTTGATGCTACACTTGTCATAAGAGCCAATATTATAAGATTACACTTTTGCGGTGGGAGATGCAAGAAAGATTCTTTGGAACTAGGTCTATAAATTCAGTTCAATGCAGTTGCAAGCAGGTAAGTTATTCTACTTTCAATTAGTAACTATAATCTATAATAATGTTTTAGTAATCATTTTTGTTTCTTGACTAAAATGTTCATTATAGAACATGTTGATAAAATGTCCATTATAGAAAAAGCAAGAGAAATGCATTAACACTTATTTGCCTTGACATATAAACATATTAAAATTGTAAATATGAGAATACCACATAATCTTTAAAGAAGTTTAAGCAGAGCTGTTTCCTCAATCATTCATCATTATTTTTGCAATGACATTTTCAAAATAGTCTTTCATTTTTTCATTTAGCTACTCCTGAAGATAATGAATAGCTCCTTCTCATTTACTAAATGTAATCACTAATGAATTTTTAAAGTAGTTTTAAAATTCATGAATGAAAAGTTTTAATTTCAATCAAATCCAATTCTTAACCTCTTAAATCTCAAGATGCCCACCTTCGGCAAGAGCAAGCTTTTGTGTTCTGAGTATATTTTATATGACCACCATATTACTGATAGTACCCTTGATACAGACCTGCCAAGGGGCAGCAATTTACCTTCAGGCAGCTGTTACCTAGGAAGAGCTGGCTCTTTACGAGGGAGCTGACAACCCTTGTGAAAGGTTTGCTTTTGCTATGGTTTCATTAGTGTCCCCTCTTATGAAAATTAAATGAAATATAGATTGACATTGGCATATACTGATAGATAACCACATTGGAAACTAATATTTCCTGATCAAATGTGGATCTACTGAGTTCTTACCTGACACTCCTCCGTATCACTCTGTATCAGGATTCTCAAGAACACAGATGATTGACTGTTCCAGAGGTACTGTGTCATTGCCTGTCTTTTTAAGTTTCACAAATAGTAGATCATTGTTGATTAAAAACAATGATAGCAATGTAATGTTTGCAAATGTAATCGCCAATATTTCTCACTGCATTATAATTATACTGTCAATGTATATATCTTTCCTATATTACATGTAAAAGCATTTCATTTCCTCATTACTTCAATTCTATAAGGAAGAAATATTTTATGACCATTTTTTTCTTTCTCTAATGAAGTATCTTAGACCTTTCAAGCATTCTGAAACCCATTCTTTACTATATTTCATGGGAATAACTCATGAAGACAAATTTTATCCAGGTTTTATAAACATTTTAATTTTATGCTATTATATGTTCCAAAATGGAATTATATTTGCTTATGGGAAAAAAGTTATGTTGTGATTTTTTTTAATGAAACTTGGGATAATTAAGGTAAGTAATTAACATAATACTATAGTATAAAATTTCCATTACAATAATATTTCAAATTTACTGTCTTGGTGATATGAAAATGTACAGTAGTCAATTATTTGCTATACTCAGTATGCTTTGTAATGAATCTGAAAATGATAGTCAAATTTATTCCTCCCACCTCAGTAAGCATAGTATCTTTGACTGCCAGGTTCCCTTTTCCCAGCCCAGTCTCTGTAACCAACCTTCTTCTCTCCACTCCTACAAATTCAATTGCTTTAGATTCTGCAGACCAGCTAGAGGATGTGCAGCTGTCTTCCTCCATTGGGCTTATTTCACTCAGCATCATGGTCTCTAATTGTATCCATGTTTTCACAAAATTCCTTTCTGTAACACATTTTATTATCCATTCATCCATTACCAGACATAAGGGGTGATTCATAACTGGGCTATTGTGAACTCTGATATAATTAATACTGCAAACACTTCTTCAAAATACTGATTTCAGATCATTTTCATAAGCAAGCAGAAGTGGCACCCTTGAGTCTTGTAGTAATTTTATTTTTAGTTCTTTGAGGAAGTTAAACACTATTTTCCATAACAGCTCTATAAACTCATATAAAAAAGCACTGTACAATGGTTCCTTTATTTCCACAACCATACCCTAACTTCATAATTTAAAAATAGCAATTCTACAGAGTTAAAGATGGTATCACATTATGTCTTAATTTGTATTTCTCTGATAATTAGTGATTCTTTTTATTATTTCTTAGTCCTTTTCAGGCATTCATTTGAAAATTATCTATTCAAGTTCCTTGTCAGGTTCTTGCTTCTGCATTTCAAGAACTGGGTTCTTTAAATACATTAGGAGATAGTTCCTTATCAAATGCAAGGTTTGGCAGTATTTCCTCTACATAAATATTCTATCTTGTTATACTTTTGATTCTGTTATAAAGCTTTTTATTTTGATATTGCACCTTCAGTCTATTTTTATAAGTTTCTTAAATATTAATAACAGCATTTCTGTTTCCTCTATGCTTGTTTTAATAGATAAAAATCATTGGCTCACATATGTTTCTTTTGGTGATCACAAATATTTTGCAATAATCTCTTTTACATAAAATTTTTTGTCCAAAAATTGAGAACTATTCAACTCCAATTTCCTTTCTTCTTTTTTGGCTAGAGCTGTAAATTATATATACATATATGTATGTTATAAAGACAGTAAAATTGCTAGACTGGCAACTGTTCCTATTGTATGTCACATGAGGTCAGAGTCTAATTGTGGTCTACATTGTTTTAATTTGTTGGTTCACTTTCTAAATTTCAAGTTGAATTCTCTTTATCTCTACTTCCTACTTCTCTTTGGGCTCCTTCACTCATCCTTCCCTGCGCTTCCTAAGAGTCTCCTTCTGTCTGCTTTATACTTGCTGCTTTGAGTAGGAAACATTGGCTGCTGTGAGTTGTTTCCACAAACAGTAGTTTGAAACTACTCAGAGTTATTGGCTCACCGTTTTCAAGCCCAGTAGCCTCAAGTCTGTGTCAGTGTGCTAAATCAAAATATCAACAGGGCTGTTCTTCGTCTGGGACCTTTCAGAAGAATCTCTTGATTCTTCTTTTAAACCTTCTGGTAGCTATCAACAATCTTGGCTATTGAGATCACCTTTCTAACCTCTGGTTCCAAGCTCACCTTAGGAGCTTTTCTGCATATCCTCAGAGTTTTCCCTGATTCTCTCTGTAAGGCATCAGTGACTGAAGGTGATGGAATTCAAGATGTTCCTGTAGTTTATGATAATCTTGTCATTTCAATATTTTTAATTAATCACATTTGTAGACGCTATTTCCACATAATATTAAGTTTAGCAGTCAATAGATAAGGGTTGCAGAATTCACAGGGTTGATGCTATCACCCACTGATTCTGTCTGCAATATGTTCTTTGTCTTCTGTTCTATTTTTTTAGTTTTGATAATTGTTTCTATTGTTTTTCTTTTATTTCTAATTTTGTCTATCATTATACTCCTGTTTCTGATGCTTTCTCATTTTTCTTGTTTCTTGATGTTTTTAATAATCTATCTTTAAGTTATGTAGCTAATTTCAAAATAACATTATTGCATTGGTCGATTTTGCAATCATGGATATATGTATAACACAATTTAATCCCTGTAATAATGCTGCTTTCTTCTTACTGTTTTTTTCCTATATTGATACTGAGACCCAATTCTCTATAACTCATTTTTGTTTGAATTTAATTTTCCTGCATTTTAGAAGACTTGATTCAGGGAGATTATCTTTTAAGTTTATTGAAATAGTCACTTCATTCTAACTAACTCACACAAAAAATAATCACATAGCTAGTTTAACATTATGCACTCCTCTTTTTATTTTGTTAGAAATATTACAGCCTGCTTTCTCAAATTCCCTGAATCTGCTCCCTCCCCAGTTTCTAGGTCTGCTTTCTTATTGCATACCCTTGTCAATTTGAATTTCATTTCATTCTTATCAGGATGGAGTGCTAGCCTGGAAAGACCGTCTTGAAGCATCGTTTTCAAAAGTTTGTGATGATATACTATTCCAAAGTCCTTAGACCATTGGTTCTGCTATATTTGGCTGTTTGTGCATACATAATCACATGGGAAAATAAATCTCCTATTGCGGCAGTATGTGAAGGGATGTATGGGATGAGGTTAGGTCACTAGGGTGGATCCTCACAAGTTTGTTTAGTGCTCTTAGAAGAAGTTAAATCCCACAGAGTTCTTTCCACCATGAGAACACAGTGAGAAATCAGCATCCTGGACTCAGAAGACAGTTTTGACCAGAAGCTGACTATGTGAACCCCATGACGCCAGACCTCCAGTCTCCAAATTTGTGACAAACAATTGTTTGTGAACCATTAGCCTTGGCACTTTGCTATAGAAGCTAAAAAGAAGAAGAAGAGGAAGAAGAGGAAGAAGAAGAAGAAGAAGAAGAAGAAGAAGAAGAAGAAGAAGAAGAAGAAGAAGAANAAGAAAGAAAGAAAGAAAGAAAGAAAGAAAGAAAGAAAGAAAGAAAGACAAGAACAAACAAACAAATGCTGAGACTGTGTCTGCCAGGTAGTTATGGTGGTGCACATCTTTAATCTCAACATTTAAAAGGCAGAGACAGTCAACCTGCTCTATAGATTGAGTTCCAGGACAGCCAGGGCTACACATAGAAACCCTTCTCAAAAAGGAAAGAAAGAATGAAAAAAGGAAGGAAGGAAGGAAGGAAGGAAGGAAGGAAGGAAGGAAGGAAGGAAGGAAGGAAGGAAGGAAGGAAGGAAGGAAGGGTAGGAAAGAAAGAGAAAGAAAGAAAAACAGGAAAGACTAAGTTCACCTCCCCCACTTCTGGAAAGGGCGATGTTCACCTCCGGGCACTTGTGTCCTCAGTTCTCCCCTGCTGCAGTTTAAGTGCACTCTGCTCCTGGTCTTCACATGTATCCCTTTGCTCTTCCCTGTGGATCACAGACAAAGCCAGAGGCTTTGGGTATCTGTCACAATGTATTTGCAATTTGCAATTTGCTAAGGTGTGCAGGTTTCAGTTTAAAATTTCCATAAACCTTTAGTTTTACTGTGTTTTAGTGTAAAAATTTGAAATTCCAAAACATAGTTCCCCCCATCTTTTGTGCATTTTATTATTTTTAAAGGCCTTGAACATGGAGTTTAACATAGTGACCCCAATGAATAGTTTCCCAATGAGTATGGCATTAAAGGAAAATACACTGAATGATCAAAGAAACCTGAAGGCCAGTGAAAGTCCTGGAACATCAAAGCCAAAAGCCCAGCCTAGCCTTTGTTTTCCTCGCTAATCAAAACCATCCTTTATCTTGTGCAGATAAAGTACACTGGTGGGCTTAGGACTAGTAAGTATCTGTGCATAAAGAACAAGATCAAAATGGAGAAAGACATTGTGACAAGTGTGCGGACATCAGTAGGCCCCTAACCTTAGTACAACTGATTGCCTGAGAGAAGCACCATCCAGGCCTTGGGAACCTGCAAAGCAGGAACTGAGACTCAGTCAGCAGTTCTAGGATGAGGCTGGGAACATCCATAAATGTACTTTCCTTGCTTCTTAGCTTCTACAGTTCACTTTGTGCAAACCAAAGTGTGTCAATAGGATGATGATGATGATGTGTGTGTGTGTGTGTGTGTGTGTGCTTTCCTTGCTTCTTAGCTTCTATAGTTCACTTTGTGCTAACTAAAGTGTGTCAATAAGATGGTGTGTGGGGTGTGTGTGGGGTGTGTGTGTATGTGTGTGTGTGTGTGTGTGTGTGTGTGTGTGTTTAAAATACCAAGAGCAGAGAGACTTGAAGCTGGTTATATGATTTGGGCAAGAACCTATGTAGCCCACCAATCAGTGAATAAAGACTTTCTATTCTGCTTTGATTGGCCCTGCGTGAAACCTGATGGAGTTACTTCAAAACAATGTAGAATATTAAACTAGAATTGCAACATAGGATTCATTATGATTTAAGTTGAGTGTGATAGTACAAAACTGTTAAGCCTTTCACAACCCATGCTACATGTTATTAAATTATAATTCATATTTATTAGTTATCACTTCAACCAGATTAAGCTATTCCCAATCGTTTTGAAAGGTAATATTTGGAAGTTATGAGTAATATTGAGATAGATACTCTAAGCACAATTAGCTTTACTAAAGATAAGTACAGTGAGAATACAGGGGAGAGGATTTTGTTTAATATATTAGCATGGTAACAAACACTCCTGAAAGTCTGAGGAAGAATATGTTGTCATAAAGGCCAAGAAAACTGGTGTCGCCTTGGGGGAAATCAATAAAAAAAATAAAACTTTTCATCTTCTGCCATAAGGAAACAAATTGCTTTTCATTATGTTTGCTGATAGTTTGTGGGAAAGAATTTGTACTAGCTGCATATTAATAGCAGGAATGTGTTGATATTTTTCATTTACAATTAAGAAGTGTGACTGTACTTGGGGCTTCAAACTATAACTGCCATCCTAACTGGCAACAGCATTTCTCCAAGATTTTTTTTTAACCAAATAGCAGAGTTAAGCCTCTGGATGCTTTTAAGCTCCTGTTGATACCTATAAACTCTTCAGTCCCTCCTTGAGATGTGGTACTGACCTCAGGATGGAGGGATGGTACTGGGAGGAGAGAGATGGAAGAAAGATTTAAAGGCAATTTCACAGCTTTGATATTTCCAGACCTAAAAGACTTGAAGCCATGGAATTTTGGAACTTTTCAAGTTGCAAGTGTAGTTGACTCTTGTCATAACTATGTACAGAAAATGATGCAGTGGTAATATGAAGCCCAATGTAGGATTGAGTTGGTATAAGCCTTAACTAATTATCTGAAAATGGTAATTATCAATAATTTTATCCCAAACAATTCAGTGTCTCTATTTAGGATATTATTAGGAGACACAGATGCAGAGAAGATATGCATAAGCATATGCACACATTTGATACACATACATATACAGTGCATTCATAAAGACAGAATCACATTGCTTGATCCTTTCTAAAAACCTAAGGTGTTTCTAATCAAACACTCCCAGTGAACTAGTCTATGGAAAATCAGGTAACAACTAGAAATTCTTTCTGTCTCTTTAAGTAGTATTACATCCCAGAAGACTTATATCTCTCCTACACATTTTTATGAAGGTAGTCCTTCAACAAACTGGGAGTATTTCTATGTTTATGCGTATGTATATGTATATATGCATACAAACTATGCAAATTCATGTGCATATATAGAGGAAGGGTATATATTTATGCATATTACCTGCAAATGCCAAAATACCTTCTAGGCTTGATTTTTAATTTGGTGTTTTTCAAAAAAAAATCAGCTTATATGAAACATTTCTTAGGTGAAAGAAAAAAGTAGAAAATGGAATACAAAAGTTTCATTGTCTACCTTTTTAAGATGATAGCTACATTCTTTTTCAAATTGAATATCGCCTAATATTGTTTCCTTTTCTAGACAATGAAAGCCTTGGTGATTCATTCATATGGGGAGAAACCGCTACAGACACTTGGCTCTGTTTCAAGAGTCTGTACAACACAAATAGAAACAGTCTCTGACCTAGGGGAGTGTGTGCTCACATGTGGCAAAGATAATGTAAGCCATAAAGGTTTACAATACTAGCCAGGGTGGGGAAAGATCTTGTTACAGCTAGAGTAGTTAGTGAAACCAATCCTTTGGTTGGAACCTGAGCCATGAGGCTATCTAAGGCATTGTGACAGGATCATAAGCTACAAGATTTCTGTACCAAGATGTTTGGTTTATAAGCCATGTTCTAAAATTTCCTGGAACCGTGCTGGGATTACTTGTGTTCTCTGTACCACAGTTTCCTACTCTTTAAAATGAGAAGAGTCATTCCAACCCAATGAGCTTGTTTACAGAACTAAGTAAGTTAATTTATATGAAGATTGTGGAAGTGGGGGAACGGTATAGCAACTGCAAGGTCCGTGACTTTGGGGAAGAGTACCACACAGTGACTGAAGACAAGAGTTCAGATCTAAACTTCTTCCACACATATACCTGGAAAAGTGGCAGCCATAGAGATTACTACTCAAATGCATCATCAAGGAAATACATACTTCTCAGCAGCAAAGAGCGTGGGTACCTACAGCTTCCAGCTGTCAGCGTACTCAGATTCATTGGGCTTTCCTTGGGGTTAGACTTAGAAGGTCTGTGTCCAATCAAGCAGAAGTCCTAATGGGCAGCTATTTCTCTGCCTTAAGCTGTCAGGATTGCAGAAGCAACTTTGTTGCCATCTCAGTCATGTTCTTCTCTCTCTTGATATATATTAATAAATTAATAAATACCTATACACACCTAACTCCATATCCACAAATGCCCAACAGACACAAAGACTGTGGTAATTGGTTTATATTTCAATCTAAGTGCAATGAAAACCTGTAGATGGTAAAATCTTTTGTGTGCAAAATCAATTTTAGAAAGGAAGAAAAACAAACAGGAAGACCGCTTAAGGGTTTATTGAGGAGGTCCAAGAAAATAGTAACAGAGGCCAAGGTTTTGGCTGAAGAAATGAAGAAAACATTCACACATATTTTGAAGCTAAAGCACAACAGGATTCTGATGGGCCTAAATGTGAATATCAAGAAAAGGAGCCAAGGTTGGCTTTTTTCTTTTCAAAATAAACTTGGTGAATTGTGAAGCGAAACAAGGGGCATGGAACAAAATGCAGCTATTTAAAGTCACATGAAATTGGGCTCTATTCAGACAGGTAAATTTGGAATCCCTGTTAGACAATTAGAGAGCAATTTAAGGTGGGCACTGAAATCAACATTTATATAAAAATGTCAACAACAGAGACAGCTGTTTTACAAGTTTGCCATTTCCTTTAGTGGAAAAGAAGCATTTGAGCATTTTTACTGGCGTTTGATGTATTTGGAAGCGATTGTGTCAATTATTTTTGACTCTCTATTGATATGTGTTTGACAAGGCAAGGGCAATTTTACCAACTTCTTCTCCAACATGTTATGACATGGAACAAAAGGCCTATATTTATTCTCTATAAGCTATTAATTTTTACTTTTAAAACACTGAAGACTCCAGTGGGCAGTTTCAAACCAGGGGTCATATAGACTACTAAAATCAGCATGTCATGAAGCAAAAGAGGATGTGGCTGTGAGGAAGGGGTGTGGAGCATCGGGAAGAGAAGGCAGGGCTGGGGGGAGACAGACAAAGAGCAAACAGGATTCACTCTAGTCATTCAGGAAATTGACAATATGAATGCATTTAGTCAACAAGAAAAAATATTTAAAGGAGCTTTCACTCAATGAACAATTCATGTTTATAATATGTATTGTACTTGTGTGTAGTCAAGATACACAAAAGGATTAGAGGGGAAAGGCATGTTTAATTCACTATTTGGGGTTTAATGGGTAGCTTAAAAGTGAAGATCACTTGAGAGGAGCAGAGTTTAGCTCCCAGCACCCAAGTCTGGATGCTCAAAATCATCTGTAGCCTCAGGACCAGGAGACATGAAACGTTAGACATCCAAAGATGGTCATCCTCACATGATCAGACCCACACATGTACACATAAATAAAAACTAAGATAAACATGATTACACATGAAAGAGCTGTAACATGAGGGGCTGGCTTGTTGGGGTTAATGTCCCACCTGGTACCCCACCACCAGCAAGCCCTAAAGAAAATTACACAGAGGACTCCATAAGATTATAAACTAATTGGCCCATTAGCTCAGTCTTCTTATTAGTAGCTAATATTAACCCATTGTTCTTATCTATATTAGTCATGTTGCTCAGTACCTTTTTCAGTAGGGCAGCTTACATCTTGCTTCTTCTGTGGCCTGAGCAGGAATGCGGAGGGAGCTTCCTGCTTCCCAGAATACTCCTGTTCTTATCACCCTGCCTCTACTTCCTGTCTGGTTGACCCGCCTATACTTCCTGCCTGGCCAATCAGCATTTTATTAAAATACATGACTGACAGAATAAAGACAATTCTCCCACACAAAAGAGCAAACTGCATTCTCTTACAAACCACTGCATAATATCGGATAGTTTGAGAAGCAAAGAACAGAAAGCTAATCTTATTTTTATTGTGTAAAAATACTTAATGTTAATTAAACTTTAAGAATAAGACAAACTTAATGTTTAATTTATTCTTAGGTATTTATTGAATGCATACAAACTTTCCATGCTGTACTAAATATGTGCAAAATATTCTTGCCTGATAAAATAGCTTTCATTTAGTGGGAAGCTATACAATGATAGTTCAACAATTGGTTGTTTTTCAGAATAAGCAAGTTACCTAGGGAAGCTGCAGTCAGGGTAGCCAAAACTAGGAGTTTTACCCTAGAAATATTCAGTATGTCCTAGTCCTGGAGGCTAGGGTTTGAGATTGAAACATCATTGAGGTTTAATTCTGTGTGAGAACCTGAAAGATAGTCTGAGCAATGCCTCTCTTGCATTGCCTGGGGCTTTCCGGGGTTTTGGGTAATTCCTAGCTTTCTGCTGCCTCGTTGATCTTTCTCTTCAATTTCCTTTATCCACCTTGAATGCATCTGGGTTTCCTAAGGTACCCTCTGTGAACCCCCCCACTCCAATTCCATTAGAATGAATGAATAGTCTATCTATATTGCAATGAGTATTTTCATCAGGGGCCCAAGTCTAAAGATCACTATAATGTGTTTGTTTTAGACCCTTCTGATTTCTATACCAGTATTCTATCCAGGACCATTCTGAGCACTCAGGTAGAGAACTGGTGAATTTAACCCCAAGTTTTTCTATTCAGGGTATTTTTATTCATCTTCTATGTCAACAAGGATCACAAAAGTCAAAACTCAATGAGCACACTAGACATCTATAGGGTTTCTGCAGAGAGAGTATGTATTCATGGGAAGAGGCACACCTGCCCCATCCTAAACACACAACAGACACTGTCACAATGCACCAATAAAAGTTCCATGTTGCCATGGAACATCTTAAAAGGAGGATGGAAATGGAAGGGTTTTTCTTTTAATGTAAATTGGTTGGCACATAATTCAACTGTTTTAAAAACATTGCAGAGGCCAAGACCATGAAAGCCAAACAAAGCATGCCGGCAGCCAG
>LOEQ01001855.1:191771-206510 GCA_001685075.1 Bramus lutescens
CCAGATTGCAACCTCTGTTCTACATGATGTGCCCAGATTTCTGGCCAATTCATGTCTTTAAGCATGAGCCAGCTTTGAATTGGGGTTTTTATTATTCAACCGAGAAACCATTAGCATCACAGCTCTAGCTCCAGCTAATCCACTAAACTCAGAATCTCAAAATGGCATAGCTGTATCAATACATGAAATATGATCACAAATTGTTACCCCGACCTGTGTGTTTTCTACATCAGTAACCTTCAGGTTTCTGTTTTTGTTGTTGGTTTGTGGTGGCTGATTTTGATTTTTATTACTGTTAATCAAATTAGTGGCAAATGTTTAAAGTTTGTGTATAATCTTTCTTTTCTCCTCTGATTTTATTCTTCAGTACTTTGGCAATGTGACTCTGGATCACGCTTACCACCAAGCATTCATACAAACATCAGTTAGCATGCCATTAAAGAAGTTTCCAGTGTCTTCACCTGTGGTGTACTATGAGTTTGGCTTTAGACATTCTTGATATTCAGTTCTCCTGGTCTCTGCCATGTATGGATGCACTTTCAAGCTTCCCCACAGCTGAAATTATTGATGTTACCAGTTCAACTGATGTCATAACAAAAGTGTTAAATACCAGCAACCAATTTCTTACTTTAATGCCTTTGCTTTAAAAAGTTTTACTCAGCATAGCCAAGCTATAACTGGGTTGATGGAGGCCACTAGTTCATTTCCCAACTGCCTGACTCAAAATAATCACACAGAAACTATATTATTTAAATAACTTAAGCATATTGCTAGTTAGCTCTTATATCTTAAATTAACCCTTTCTATTATTTTATATTTTATCATGAGGTTCATGGCCTACTGGCAAGGTTCCAGCTGACAGCTCACATCTTTCTCCTCTGTTGGCTCCATGGCTTCTCCCTGACTCTACCGACTTTCTCTATATAGCTTTCTCAACCTGGCTATATTCTGTTAAGCCATTGGCTGAAAGCACCTTCTTTATTCATTAATCGATAAAAGCAACACATATACAGAAAGACTTCCCACACCATCACTGGGTTTCATTCCATAAGTGTGGCCCTTCCACACTTACCCTATTCTTACTTTAAGTTAGTTAGTGAGAGAGGCTCTGGGATTCATATTCTTTATAAAAATTAGTCCACATTTAAAAGCTACTTCTGTAGCAGTAGTTTTCTGAGTCAAAGGGCTTCCCATTCATGATTCTGGTTTACATTTTTTATTTTGCTCTGTTTTGCTTTGTGTTTTGCCTAATTGGCTGTCACTTCACTCTCCGACAACTTAAGAGAATCTCTTTGTCTAACAATAACCAATTCCAATTTCCATGGGGAGATCACAGCTAGCTGCTTCACCCCACGTAAGAAATTTTGGTCTTACTTAGGCTTCCTTGGTTGCAAGAGACAGCATCTAAATTCCTTTAATGCTCAGGAAGATGAATGAATCTAGTTTGCCATTAGTTCTGAAAATTCAACACATGTGACCAAAACTGTATACCTTGTAATTTAATTTCTTCATGAGTCCCCATCTGTACTGTCAAGTTGACAATTAACACTAACTATAATAGCTAAAATCTTTCCACACTCCATCTTTGCAAGCATATTTGCATAAGGTAATATTTAAATATCTCGACATAAAATCATTTTTGACCACAGTACCACAAAAACTATAGACACTTGTGCTGACTTTTCAGCCTTCTCCTTCTGCTCCTGAAGAATGGCTTCCAAATCATATCAGCCCTCATCACTAGATAATTCAAGTAAGGACTCTTCACAAAGTGAAAACTGTAGGACAGGAACAATTTCTCTTCTCCCTTGCACTCCTGTCAGAGTAAATGAAACCATTTCTGCTGTGGAATAATCTTTTTGTACACTATGAAGATGTGTCACTGTTATTGGTTTAATATAAAGCTGAACAATCAAAGTTCTACAGGATTTCCAGGCACAGAGGATGCCGGGAAGAAGGGTGGAGTCACCAGGAGTTTCCAGAGAGTTGCAGAGAAAGCATGGCATGTAGGAGATGAGGTAGCAGGTCATGAGACACATGGCAGCATGTAAATTAATAAAAAATAGGTTAATTTAAGTTATAACAGCTAGTTACAAACAAGCCTAAACTACCGAACAAGCTTTCATAATTAATAAGAAGTCTTTTGTGGTTATTTGGGAGTTGGATGGCAGGCAGAGAAAAACTCACTACACATTTCCATGTCATGCTTACTGTATCCTATAGCTTAGACCCAAACTCTATTAACATATTACAGTCTGGCATTAGGCAATGAGAAGACAACTTTAGACCATCAGAGACAGAGGAAAAACAAAAACAAAAAAAAAAAACAAAGCAAAGCAAAACCCTTTCCCAATCTAAAGAGCTTATCACTTGCTATTGAAAATTAGTACTTCTGACCTTCAATTCTCCTGTGAGAAGGAAAAACTGTCCACTGAACACTAAAGAGGAACATGCACTGCTTTACCTTCAGCTGTTGGCCCTCTCCCCAAAGTAATAGTTTGCCGCCATTTCTACAGAGAGAACACCATGAACTAAAAAAGAAGAAACCAACAGATTTTTTAACATGTCAAAAAAGCAAACTGTCATATTTTTTTTCTTATTACAGTCAATTACAAGAGGAAATTCAGAGTTAGTAAGAGTTAGTAAGATGCAAGGAGGAGAAACATGGAGCATGAAATCAGAGCTGTCTTTATAAAATCTTGAGACAAGAGAGGACAGTAGCTCACAATGTATTGTGTGAACACATGCCACATGATTTACTTGAGTTGTTCGTTCCCTTCAATTATCCACATAACTATTTTAAGTGCTGTGCATGCTAGGGTTTTAGAAATAATAAACAAACTTATCACTGCTTATGGAGATTACTTATTTTTGCTTATCGATTGCCTTCATCCAGTAAGGTTTTATTATTACATAGAATCATTGGCATTCAAATGTAGTATGGCCATTTCTGTACATATGGGAAAAACCAAACTATACTTGAGTGACTTCAGAATCTGAACATTAAAAAACAGAGCTTTGGATAACAGTGATCAGTGAATGAATACATGGCACACAATGTCCTCTCTACATATGATCCAGGCCATCAAATAACTGTGTGTACCAAAAGTAAATTAAATGTTGTTAGCCTACTAAGATTTGGTGAGTTGCTCTAATACACGAGGCATATATTTTAATAAGGGAAGCAAAGCAAGATGCAGGAAATAGTTTAAGAGATATTTGTAAATATAACTAGATTCAGAGGATTATCAAAAGGAAAAGTCTCAGTTATAAGTACACTGATGTTTGAGAGACATTAAGGGCCAAAATTGTTAAGGAGAAATTTTAGACATAGGAATTGAAAACAATTTGGTATTAAAGAAAACATAAGTTCCTATAGACCATTGTGACAACTTAGTCTTGAATTTGGAATCAGATGAAAAGCTTTTGGAATTTTGTAACTTTCCTGGATTTTCACCATATTTTCCTGGCTTTTTCTGCATTTGGTAGCCAATAGTTTGATATCGATTATAAGATCAATTAAAAGATTTCAAATGAGAAATAGTTGTGACTTCATCATGATAGACTGACTCTAGGGATAATATAAATGTCTACTCTGGATATAACCTCAAATCAGAACCCAAAATATGTGGGGTCCTACAGATGTGAGCCTGTTCCACCTTGACCAAAGGTCAGAGAGTCTGAGCTTATTTTTGCTCTTTCAAAGTTGTTGACAACAGATGGCTACAAACAAGAGCTCTTGACCTAGGGTGTGGCTAATTAGTATTTTGAGAATAGAGGTGGATCCACCTTGCTATTTCTGCTCCCTCAAAGGATATTGGCAAGAGGTTCCAGGGAATGACTGCCTGCAGGATACTTGATCTATTTCTTACATCATGTTAATGAAGTCTGTGGCCTCCCCACCACCCCCTTTTGGAGTGGATTATATAAGCATTGGAAAATAAAGATTGGATTCAGTATTCACTGCGTTTCCCTCCCAATGCTGTTCTGTATTCCTGTCCTTTATTTCTCTTATATCTCTGTTCCTTTTGCTTAATAATTCTAATCGTCATGCTCCTACCCTGGAACATGCAATTTTCATCAAGGCTGGACCCCCAACAGATGTCACCCCAACAGAAGGAATAGAAGATGATTCTAAAAGTTGTCCTAAGACCTTGAAAGAGGAAACTGTTCATTTGCTGAATTAGAGAGCATTGTGAGATGGAGAATCTGAGTTGAAGTCTAAGAAAAGCTGATTTGAACAAGTTAACTTCATGGCACAGATTAAATATCTAAGTGGAGAAAGCACACAATGGTTGTCTTTGTGATTTAAACTCAGGGAAGTGCTCTGGGCTAATGGCATTCATTTAGCAATTCATGTGACAAAATAACAGATTTTGCCAGCTTTGAGAATTCTAAGCAATAATCCCTGAGCAATTCTATGTTAGAGGTCAGCGATATGAGGAATCCATACAGGAGAGCAGAAAGTAAAAACAGAGAGTGAATGGAAAGACAGACAAGAGCCACACAGATTTGAAAGCAGTTCCGGGGAGAAAGTACTAGACTAAGGCAAATATTTTTGAAATGTCAAGAAATAACGTCACTGAGACATAACTTTAACACAGCAGATTAGTGTAGCTATAGCAGTGTCATGAGAGGAGGGGACTAAATCAGAAACACAACCACACTGGTGTTTTCTTTCCAGAGTACAGGGAAAACAACAGCTGCCAGAGGTGGGCGAGAGGAGGTGGTTTGAAGGTGGAAAAATTAACAGCGTGCTTATGCGAGCACAGGAATGGTTCCATAGCAAAAGTAATCATTAATGTTTCCCATGGGTCTTTAGTTAATCTGATAAATATGTGTTTCAACACTTCATATTTAAAACTGAATAATATATGTAGCAGGTCCAATTCCTCACAGGGTTTGAGAGGAAAATATTGAAAATAAAGCAGAGAAAGAAAGTGATGATGGCTTGATGAGTCTGAGTCATCAAGAACTGTTCGATTAACACATGGAAAGAGACTGAGTTCCTCCAGGCTCACAGAGACACAGCAGAGAAGGTTAACAGCAGATGAAAAAACCAGTTCCATGATGTCTGAGCGCTTCTGGTTCTCTTTGAAGTAAAGATTCAAAACCAGCTAACCATGATGTATGGGCAGAGTATGTGGATTAACAAAAATGCAGTTTATAATCTTGTTTGGCTAAGCAGAAAGTGAGACAACCATCCACTCACACTGTCTGCTATTCAAGCATCGAGACACACTGTTCATGTGGCTCGCTCCGTATTAGGCTGTGCTGTAGAACTAGAAAAGACAGAACTGGTCTTGCCCCAAAATGGTAAAATCTAACTATTGAGAGTTTTCTAAAGTTCAACTAAGGAAGAGTGGATGGTATGGGTTGAATGCCCGTTGTAATACCCAGCAAATAGTAGGAGTCTTCTAGCTACCATGCCACCTCCTCCTAGTCTGCTAGTCTGCTTTTTGGCACTGTAAATACATAATCATCAACTAATAAAGCGGGAAGGTCTGCTTTGTCTCATAGATCCAGAGGTTGAGTCTGCAGTTGGTTGGTGCTGTTCTGTTCGGGACTGTGATGGAGAATACACCATGGCAGGACCACACAGCAAAGGCAAGCTGTCTATCTTACAGCAGAAAAGAAACAGAGAGAAAGAGAATGGGGTACCGTTGCACTATCTCCTCCAGGATTAAGCTCTTATTGACCTCAAGCTTTCTAGGCCTCGCCTGTCAAGGTAGAAAACTGTTTTCATAACACCATGGTGAGGAGGAAGCCTTAGACACAGGCAATTCTGAGTCTAAACTGTAGGATACCATTTCCTCTGTAAAGGGAATTTTCCAACCCCTTACTAGTCAGAAGGGACCAATAAGACCTTTTTCTATTAAATATAATTTAAGAAAGCCAAGAATACAGTAAAAGAAGTTCTTTAATCTTCCTGTCAAATTCCTTACCCACTTTACCTTAAAGTTATGTCTCTCCTCTGGCATCCTCCCCTTCGCTCCTCCCCTCCTAGTCAAATGTTGTTTCCTAAGATTTCAAGTGCTTGGTTTATTGACGGAGATTTTAATTTCCTTAAAAATTTCAAATCCAGTTAAATATAACGTGAAAATCGAAAACTCATGATTGGAAATCCAAGCTAATTGCTCTTAACTTGGTGGCTGCTAAATTCCTTAGTTTTGAGGGTATAATTTTCATCAATAGAGAATAGCAATAAGAGGTGTGTGGTAAGTTGTGTTTCCCACGTGAAGCTCCTGACGTGTCTGCTGTTTATGTCCACACCAACCTTAGGTTACAATCACCAGCACTCTTTAGTCTATTTGTTTTTGACTTTTCAACTGTTTACTTTTACATCCCAAAATATTTTACAACAAGTAAAATAACAAGGTCAGTTTTTTTATCAACAAACTTTATGTCCAAGAGAAAACCAAAGCTTCTCTGAGTGTAGGGTGAAATTAGCCAAAGACCAAATTTGATCCTCAAACTAGAATTCCTCTACCTTCTAGGACATTGATAGCCTAGGGAAATCAAAGAAGAATAGAGAAACACAAAGAGAAAGGGAAGTAATGTGAGAAAGTGACTGAGACAGACAGTTTTCTTTTTTTCCCGACTTTCCAAAACTTCACTTCAAAACGTTCCACACACACAAAAAAAAATTGCAGAACAAAAATAAAAGAATTTCAAGAAGGTCCAAATGAGGAGCAGAAGGAAGGAGATCATGAGCAAGGAAGTCAGGANGTGTGGGAGCCTAGTCTGTTTGGATGCTCACCTTCCTAGACCTCGACGGAGGGGCGAGGACCTTGGTCTTCCCACAGGGTAGGGAACCCTGAATGCTCTTAGGACTGGAGAGGGAGGGGGAGAGGGAGGGGGAGTGGGGGAGGGAAATGGGAGAATGGGAAGAGGTGGTAATTTTTAATAAATAAATAAAAAAGAATGCATAAAATATGTAACTACCATATTTGTGACTACAGACTTGGAATTCAGAGAAAATGCCTTGAAATGCCAGGATGTGTCAAAGAATAATTCCATGTAAAATGAAAACAGTAAAGAAATTGTTCGTAAAGACTTTGGGACCTAGAGAAACTAATAGTGAGACAGCTGCTGGAAGAAAGATTAACAGCAGGTTAAAATATTTGTGAAATAATGTTTCTGTATGTAGAGATAAAGAGAAAAGCAATTGCTCTTGACCCAAGCTAATTGTCTGTCTTAGCAGTGACAATAACAAGGACCATTAACAAAAAAGAAAGAAAGAAAAATAAAATTTGTTCTTTCATTCACTGAACTAATAATTACTGAGTCTTTGCCACTGTGTGCCAGTTGCTCTTATAACTGCTGGGAAACTAAGGTGAACATGAAAAGTGAGTTCATAAGTTTTTGGAAGCCGCTTAATAACAGAGGATAAGTAAGTGACTATTATTCCAGATATCACGTTTCATTCAAACTGTGCAGCAGTGACCAGGAGAGGGAACTAATTAATGTAAATTGAAAGGGGTTATCAAGAAAGTCATCCTTGCAATCTGTCATGTTGATTAAAGCCTGAATGAGTAGAAAAGATGATGTGAAGATCTGAGACCAGGACTCTAGAAATGCAACCAAAATATATGCAATCACAAAGTAGGAGTGGAAATGTAACAACCGTCTATGGTTGGTGGGGGGAATCACACACGAGCTAACTGCTTCAAATAACAATCCTTTATTATGCCACAGCTTCCCTGAATCAGAATCTGGGCCCATGCTAGGTGAGTCTCCCGTCTCAGCCTCTCTGAAAACTGCACACAATTGTCTCTTGCAGTGAGCAGTCCTCTCAGAGTTTAACCAACAAAGTCTGCTTTCAAGCCTGTTTCCTGGTAATGGCACAGTCAGTTCTCTATGATGTGGTGGTCTGCTGGGCTTGTTCCCTAGCCATATGGTTGTCGACAAAGAGTATGTCACAATGTAGCACGAACTTTTATGAAAATGAAAACTGCTCTAAGTGAGGAGGATGAGACAGGTATAGGCTCCTCTCCGAAGTGTTTGACCCCTGTTATTTATATAGAGGAAGTCAAGAGGGACAGCTCATACAAATGAGGGGAATTACACAAGAGTGACCACCAGAAGGAGACATCAATGGGGATTGCTTAGAACTGACCTTCTATGTCTACCACTGGCATTGAGAAAAGAAGAAAGTTGTGATAAGACCGATACCTAGACAAATAACAGTCAGAGGGGTATGGATGTGGCTACTCTCCTCCCAAGATATTTTTTGCAGAGAATATAGACAGTACTTAGACAACCGTGCTCAACTATTACAATCTTAACTTAATATAGTTCGCCATCAGTGTTCCCATTTTGCTCAATATTTTTTAAAAATTAATCACTTCCTTATTCAAAATATTAATGATTTCAGAGGTGATAGAATTCTCTCCTTTATTCTTTTTAGTGCCAATTTTCTCTTTCACTTGGCCTCCAAGAAGACTAAAGTAATAAAATGAAATTTCCTCCAATAGAGCTAAGCTTACTAAAGCAGGAAAGCTTAAGGTCACCCACCCATCCTTTATTCAACAGGCAAATGAACTGAAATAATTTAAAATTCCACCACATCCAAAATCTTTGAAAGTGCTAGATGCCAAATGATCAGTTTCGAATGAGTCATTTATCTTCTGTGAGATTCAGGGTTTTTTTTGTATATGAAACAGGGATATAAAAATAGTAATAATATTAACGTCTACTCTAAAGAATGGATGAAGAATAGTGATATATGCATGGCACTTGGTAAACTTTTTAATACTGCGTATATATTTTTGAGAAGCTGTATTTAAAGGGCGTTTGGTAAGTGGTATACTTAGGAGGTCTTACAAGTTCTGGATATCATTACTCATTTGTCTCCTCTACCGGGAGATTAAGAACATGGTGACCTGCTTTCCTTCCATTCTCACTATTCTGAAACTTGAAGTCTATTTCTTATACTTTCGCCTCGTCGTTTATGCCACTGAGTGACTGCAAACTGACACCACCTCGGAAACTGAAAATTCTTAGAAGAGTCATTTGTTTGCTAAATCGCAGTGAAATAAAAGACCTCCTAGGAGTTAACACGAGGATGGAAGCAATGGGAAATGTGGTATGCACTGACAGGAAGCACCACAGGAAAATGAGCAGTCACATTTCATTAGGAGAAAATGGTTCTTAGTTTAAAACAGATGCATGTCCTTCCACAATTATACAGAAGCTGAAATACAACTATAATATACAGCCACAGGTAAGATTTCCATCTTTATGTGACATGAAAAATGTATCAAACCAAGACTTCCCCATAAACAAAATTGCTTTCTTCAACTCATACTTTAATGCAAGATATCAATCACACGGTAGATTTTATTACTCAGAATTTAGCTTTGTTTTTTGACAGATTGCTGGCACTCAGTTTGAAGTACAATTGTATATATCCCTATTATATACACATCTGAATCTGTGAAGCCTTTCGTATTGTAAATAGAGTATTATAAATGGGCAGACAAACCTGGTGAAGTGGAATTAGTTTGACATTGACTGTTTTAACTCAATAGTGTGGCTTTGAGAACATGTCATTATTTATTCACAGTAGGTCTGAGGATGCAAGATTTATATAAGCATAAGGAAACAGCAGTGTCTCATAACTAAATGAAGGATTCTTCTATTTTCACCTTTTTTTCTCCTCCACATTCCTCTATGTGTAAAACTGAACAGGCTCAATTTGAACAAAAATACAATAACCATAAAAATACAATACCCTGGTTAAAACCCACATTTACAGGATGCATATTCACTAATGACATAAAGATCACCGAAGACCCTTTTGTTAAAACAAATCTGTGCCTTACATGGAAACCTGGCCGTGGTGACAACTCTACTCATGGTGCTCATGGTCAGGTTGAATAGAACTATAATGAGCCATGTCTTGCTGCCTTCCAGAAATTTAGTATTCCACAGGCCCAGCATCCATGAGCAGCAATGCATATTAAAATGGAGACATAAACCCATGAAATGAAGAGTTCACAGCTAAAGCAGCCATAACATTCACAGTCTATTTCTAGGCTGGCAAAGAGGAAAGAGTTTCTAGTTCTGCTCTTTACAGGGCCAAATTGGGACTGATATTTGCTGAAGTTGTGGCCGATATGGAATCCTCCTGGATTCCAGCTGCCTATGAATAAGAAGAATACTTTAAAAACCTTTTAACCTATCTGTGATGAAAAATACATGCTGGTTTAAAACTCCCTTAGAACTTTAAATTAGCCACTGCAGCACCTTTGGCTGCATGGCCCAGTACTCCTAAAAAACATCAAATGCTTAGATGAAAATAAACTCTGTGGTTCAAAAAGGAAGAAAGAAAGAAAAATAAAACCCTTAACGGAGCCACTTGTGAGGCTGCCCTTCTTCTCAACAAAATGTTTAACTTCCAAGGCTGCCTCACTATTGCTCATCTGAATACGATTTTTTTTTGTTACTGAAAATAAAGGATAAAAGCCTGATCCCAAAGCAATTAAATTTAAGTTGGACAAGTAACTGAGGACCGCATTCAAATCCTTAAAAGTGGAGATAGGGTTGGGTAGCTCATCTCTGAGTAATCCCCACTTAGACATGCTTAAACAGGTGAGACTTATTTCTGTGATTTTCTTTTAACAATGCTAAAATGGGATAAGAGTGGCTAATTCTATCAGAATATACAGTACCACCTCCCTGATCACCTTAGAGGGACAAAATAAATCTCTTTTTCTCACATTTAACTATACATTTATTCTATTTTATTTGTTATGTAATGTTCTTTTGCCCTATGTTGTTGATATTTTGAAGGACAGGGTCTGGTTATGTAGCTCAGACTAGACTTGAATTCATCATCTTCATGCCTCAGTGTCCCAAGTGCTAAACTACTTTGTCCAACTATAAATGGCCTATATCTCCAAATAAAAAACACAGGTTGGTTATTTAGATTTAAAAAACAAAACAAGGCTGTTGACCTATAAGAAATTCACTTTGCCAAAAAGATATATACAAAATAAAAGTGAAAGCATTGTAAAAGGTATTCTGAGAAAATGGAATAAAGAAGTTATTCCCATATCACACCAGACAGATTTCAAGTCAAAACAGAATAAACAAGCAAGGTCACTATACTTTGGAAAAGAGACAACCAACCCATTGAGAAGATATGCTTGTAAATATATAGATACCAAATTACCCAGTTTTAATTTAAAAACCTTAAAAATACAAAGCAAAGCATGGGTCCTACCATAATAATGGATGACTTCAAAACCTCACTCACATCAAAAGATTGACTATCTAGAAAAATGCAACAGAGAAACCTCAGTGAGATTATGGCTGTAATAAAATCCTCTTTCAAAGCAAATCCCATGAGAAGACATATTCAAATGGAAATTACATCAGATTCAAAAAATCAGTGAATCAGTGGCCCAAAGTATTACATAGTAAAATGTTAAGAAATACTTTGAGAATATTGGAACAAACTTTTACTATCTTGTTACCAAAGTCTGATAAGAACACATGGACACACACACACAGTATAAATTAATGTTCTTGATGAACATGGATGCAAACATATTCAATATGTATTTTCATCCTGAATTAAAAAAAAAAAACTTTTCAAAGATTATATACCAGCATCACTAGCTTTCATAGAGAGACACAAGGGTGCTCATCATATGCAGATCAATTAAATGTAATGAAAACAATCAGAGCCAAGAATAAAAACCACTTAAAAGGGTAGAAGCAGAATCAGCTCTGTGTTCCAGAAGAATTCCATGTCATTCTCTTCCAGATCCACTGGAAGCAGAACTGTTTGGAGAGACATTTTGGAGATGGCGCCTTCAAACCCTAAGTGAACAATGATGAAAACGTGAACTAAGTAGAAATGAAAACAAGATGCCTGACTGATGTAGTGAGATGATGTTGAAGCAGAAGTCCTAAGCATTTGAGATGAAGTGGAGATGATGCGGCAGGGACGAGAAGAGAAGTGTGAGGGAGGCAGGACCACTGGTGTGAGGAAATAGATGTGCGATGGTTTCACTTAATTAAACAGTTAACTCCAAATAATGCACCATCTTCAATGGAAAATAAACTTAGTTTAGAATACTTCTTATTAGCTTATTTCAACGGAAATAAACTTACCTTAAAATAGGTACGTTTGATATTGTAACAGAACTTTCACAGAGTGTAGGGAGCGAGTGAAATTCTGAATAAATATGGATTGTCTGACATGAGCAGTCATGTCAAGGACTGATTAAGTCAGACCCATAGGGGATTGACAAAGCCTTTCCCTAGGTCAGGTTCAGTCAGGCAAAGCCTTTCTCTATCCAAGTATCTACAAATAATTGACCATTGTGCATAAAATCTAGCAACAGCAAATTCCTCCTACAGGGTGTTTACAATCTAAGACTGCTCACCTACAAACATCTACCACTGAGACTAGCCAACTCCTCCCCTCTGTGCGTAATAAATAAGCTGAGGTTTTAGGTTGCTGCATCCCAATCACAGCGGGCACACTGTAACCACACCTGACCCCAGATATACTCTGTGTTCCTATGTCCATTGGTTCTTTGCTGTCTGTCCTTGTTTTATTCCATTGTCATCCTGGTCAGGGTTCTAGAGCCAAGCCACACAAGATGCAGCAACATAGCAGAGTTAGATGCTGAATTTCTTTAAAATATAAGTCTGAGGCACAGAAAAACAAGATCTGATTTCTACTTGATAGATCAAAGCAGTTGTGCTGATGAATTTACCCAAGGAAAGTGCTGAACCAATGAATGTTCCTGTCTGAGATTGTGGGGAACTGACTTGCACTGTAGTTATGACACTGTGCACTGCAGCCAGACCATCCATGCTTCAATTCTAGTTTCCATACAGGTATTAAAAAATTTTCTTAACTTCTCTATGACTAAATATTCTCATATATAAAGAGTAGGTAATAACACTAACTGAAAAAAAACTGAAATTTATGCCCTGGCAATGCTGAAGCATGCATGGGCAGCCCACATATGGCAGTTCTATTGAACTTGTTCATAGTGGCTTTCATGGTCTAAGTTGATGAGGACCACTGAACAGGTGTCTTCCTCAAGAGGGCACCAGATCTCTCAATAACACTAACTACTTAACACTAGTCAATACTAACTCTTTTTGAAATTTTGCATGTTAAATCTTATAATATGGTAATATGGCTAACACTCAGTGATCATGTAATAAATATTATGTATTTCTGTCATGAGAATGACTGTTCATGCTATAAAAAATGCACTGCTCTCCCTTTTCCTTGATATCTTTTAATTTAGGAAAGAAATACAAATATCCATATAAAAATAGCGACACTGAGATTGATAGCTTCTAAAGAAAGGTATCCTTAATAAGGGAGTACTGGGGTTCATAGGTGCTGTTAACATGAAGAAATTAGGTCATACATCAAGTTGGACAATGACAATCACAAGGACTTGTCACTGGGTTAAAAAGACTATTGGATTTGGTGTGAAACCCCCCCCCAAAAAAAAACATGTTAGTAAACACCAATGCTGCCTTATAAATGATTTTGTGAAAGCTCAGATCCACCATAAGTATTATTTCTAATATAATTTTTAAAAAAGTAGTTTAAAAGAAGCAAAACTGTAATACAGTCTAGCACACAGGAGGCTAAACAAGAAGATTAAAAGTTCAAGACTGGCATGGGCTACATAACAAGAGACTGAAATAAATGAAACAAAAAGATCACTGGGAACCAAGAATTTCCATTTAGATGAAGCTGGAATCTCGGTATAAACATAAGTACAGATAGAGATTTAAGTTAAAGTTGTGAATTAAAATATCTACCCTATATTCAAGGAATTCTTCTCTACTTCCTTTCCATGCCAGCTTTCGTTTTTATTTAAAACAATCTTTTCTCATTTTTACATACCAATCCCTGTTCTCACTCCCTCCCCTAATCTCCGCCCACCAACCATTCCTCAGAGAGGGTAAGGCTTCCCATGGGGAATCAACAAAGTCTAACTCATTGCTTTGAGGCAGGACCTCCCACTATACCTAGGCTTAGCAAAATATCCTTCCAAGGAGAATGGGCTCCAAAACAGTCCCTTCAAGTACTAGGGATAAATCCTGGCACCACTGCCAGTGGTTCCACAGAGTGCCCCAGCCATACAACTGTCAATCCCATTCAGAGGGCCTAGTTTGGACCTATGCAGGTTAACCCGCTATCATTCTGGAGTTAATGAGCTCCCACTAGTTCAGGTCAGCTGTTTCAGTGGGTATCGTTATCGTGGTCTTAACCCCTTTGCTCATATTACTGCTCTTTCCTCTCTTCAACTGGACTTTGGGAACTCAGCCCAGTGCTTCGCTGTGGGTCTCTGCATCTGCTACCATCAGTTCCATCAGATACAGGTTCTAAGATGACAATGAAGGTAATCATCAACCTGATTATAGGAAAAGACCAGTTCAGGCACCCTCTCCACTATTCTATTACTTAGGATCTTAGCTGGGGTCATCCTTGTGAATTCCTGGGAATTTCCCTAGTGCCAGGTTTCTTGCCAGCCCCCTAATGGCTCCCTCAATCATGAGATCTCTTTTCCTGCTCTCCCTCTCTGTACTTTCCCTATCTTGACCATCCAATTCCCTCATGTTCTCCTCTAGTGTCGCGACCACCCTCGACCAGCAAGGAATGATGCAACACCGGAGCTCTTCTTGAAAGCAGTTTATTCAGGACCTTGTTACAGCAATGGAGTCTCTCCCCGGGCAAGCCTCTCC
>LOEQ01001855.1:206581-230976 GCA_001685075.1 Bramus lutescens
CCAGCGCCATCTTTAAGGTGCGGCTCCACACGGCTCCCTACGCTCTAGTCTATTCTTCTTCCCCCCCTCCCCTTCTGCTCTCTCTTTTACCCCCACCCCTATGCTCCCAACTTTCTCAAGAGATTTTGACTATTTCCCCTTCCCAGGGTTATCCATGTGTGTTCCTCTTAGGGTTCTCCTTGTTACCTAACTTATCTGGAGTCACAGACTACAGGCTGGCTGTCCTTTGCTATACATCTAATGTCCACTTATGAGTCCATACCAGCTTTCTAGCGAATAAGATATGTTTCTTCAGTAACTCACAGATTCATTCAAATCCACTAAAACTTTCCAATATATTTCAGATATTAAAATAAGATAAGTATTTTTAAAATCTGGGCAAGGTGATTGAAGACAAATAAAATTTAAGTGCAATAACAATTAAATTTTTGATTATCTACTTTTTGTATCACATGATGTTCTTGAGTTATATTTTAGTACATTCAATATTGTAGGTCACAGAGAAAGGAAACAAGCCTATAGTTGATGGAACTTTCAAAGCTTTGCTTCTGATACTTTTCTGTATACCTGCTACTGTAAGAATAAAAAATGTACAGAACAAGCTAAACGAACTTTTGCTATATAAAAACTTCACGTATGAAAGTGAATTTTTATATAGTCTTTAAAACTTACTTCATTAGGTAGCATGAATGAATCGGTTGCATATGATGATTTGAAATGAATTTACAATGAATTATTTTCATATTATAATTTTACTGAACTTCTTTCTAATTAATTAAAAATCTCTTCAGGTGATAACCTTTGGTTTGACACAACATCTTAAAACTATCTTTCTGAAACTGCACTCATCTTACATTCTCATATTAAATAAGAAAGATTAGACTAGGAATGAAAGGATTGAATTAATTAGTCAACAATGATTAATTAGACATTGATTGAAAGTGAGATTTTAATTCTTTTCATTTTCTTGGCTTGATACCATATTTTGTTCATGTAATGAGAATAATGTCTTCTTTGAAGTTATGAAGACTTTAAGATTCTGGCACTTACATACATATGATGTGGGATATCCCTCTGCATGCTGTGATTACCATTAATTTATAAAGAAACTTCTTTGGACATATAGCAAGACAGAACTTAGGCAGGGAAAACTAAACAGAATGCTGGGAGAAAGGAGGTTGGGTAGAGAGAAGCCATGGAGACAGACGTGCTGAAACTTTGCTGGTAGCCACAACCTCGTGGTGATGCACAGATTAATGGAGATGGGTTAAATTAAGATGTAAGAGCCAATAAGAAACTAGAGCTAATGGGCCAAGCAGTGATTTAATCAATACAGTTTCTGTGTGCTTATTTTGGTTCTGTGTGGCCAAGAAACAAACTAAGGGCCTCCTTACTACATACATATATTTATTCTGATAATTGTTGGCATTGACAGCAAACTATGGATAATTTAAGTAGATTTTTAATAAAAATTATAGTATACTGCTGGTCTAAAATACATCTGAAGAAATTTTAAGTATCCAAAGTAAATCAACTGTTATTTCTTTTTTAAACAGATAAGTTAGATAACTTTCAATAATGAGCCAAAAGTCATTAATGAGTTATCTCAATTAAATTATAGTTGGAGCTTTGTCTCCCCCATTATTTGGTGATTGTGTTTAGATTTATTTCCTATATGCATCTATTTTAAGAAGTTTCTACTGCAGTAGCTTACTCTATGACCCCTCAAAAGTGTTAGCTGTACCTCCCTATGTTATTTCCCTTAACCCCTCTTTACTCTCTTTTTCCATTTAATCTTCCCATCCAGTCTTACCCCATTTCTAACTATATATTCTACTTCCTCATATACAAGGAGGCCCTTCATTCCCTCTTAATTCTTTACTCTCTATATCTAACCTCTGTAGTTATTTGGAAAGTAGCATCCCTATTGAAGGCTTCAAAGCTCCAATGCTAGAAATGAGTTGTATGCAATCAGTAAAGAAAGGTATGATGCATGCTGCTAAATAAGAAAGATAAACACCAGCCCTGTTAGAGACTCTTCACCTACAATGGTGACCTACATGAAAGACATGTTGGTGCATTATAGTGATGCAAATGCTGTGTGAGTAACAAACCACTATCTGATTAAACTGAAGCCCACTCCATGAGATGGAATGCATCCCTGACACTACTCAGGTGGCCAAGAATCCAAGACTAGATAGGCCATGAACATAGAGTAAGACCAAATATTATTGTTCTGCTAAAGAAATACAATAACTCCTGTACCACGCTTTTTCTTTTGAAGCACCAATCATGACAGACTTATTAGTTTTGAATGCTTGCCTTAGCTTAGCTCTTATTTTAATTTGTTTCTCTTTATCTACATTCTGCCTTGGGGCTTTTTACCTTTCTTTCATTCTGTATCTCTTACTATCACTGCTTATAGGGTCTGGCTGATGCTGCCTGACTTCTGCCCCTAGGCATGTCCCTTTCTTTCTCCCTCATTCTTTCTTCCTTCTTCCCCCATTCTTCTCAAGCCTAGATTTCTATTCCAATTTATTCTCTCTGCCCACCAGGCCCACCTGTTCCTCTTTCTGTCTTACCTATTGGCTGTTCTGCTCTTTGTTAGACCAATTAGTTACCTTAGGCAGGCATGGTAAAACAAATTCAACAATATTACATAATCAAACAAATGCAACATAAACAAATGTAACACACCTTTATACAATTAAAGTGATATTCTGTAGCATAAACAAATATAATACATCTTTGTTAAAGTAATATTCCACAAAAGACTCCTAACTATATTCTGCTATCCTCATAGATCAGTATCTTACTCAGCCATCATTGGAGAATCTTTCTCCTGCAAGAATTGGTAACTCATATAGAAATTCACAACTGGACAATGTGCAAAGAGTGAGAGACCTTGGAACATTTAATCTTAAATGGGATTGCTCCATCAAATCCCTCCCCCCAGGACTTAGGGAACTATGCAGAAGAGGAGGGAGAAAGGTAATAAGAGCAAGAGTGATGGATGGCACCAAGAAAACCATGTGTTCCAGGCACAGCAAGAACTATGGACATATGAAATCACAAAGATTGTGGCCTCATGTATAGTGTCTGCACAGATTCAGACCAAATGGGGTCTGAGCATTGAGACTCGGAAGTAGACACGAGTTCCCATCCCCAGCTAATAAGCTATCTCCAACTGATAATTGGCACAAAGGGAAAATTAATTTCTCCAAGGGAGTCTCACTAAGCATACAAGTGGCTCTGAATGGCAGGCCCCATGTCCAACAGTAGATGACCACCACAAAACAAACTCAATTGTACTTGTTGAGATTTTTTTGTTTCATATTGCTTTATTCTGCCTTTCTAATTTTTTACCTCATTGGTCTTTTGCTTATATATTATGATTTTTTATTTTGAGATTTTATGGGAGGGGGTGTGCACATGCATTGCCTGCATATGTGTTTGTTCCTCATGTTCTTTCTTAATTTCTTTATTATTGTTGCTGCTTAGTTTGTTCATTATCTTTTGTCCTTGTCTTTTTTATTTGCCTTTTTTTGCCACAAGAGAAAAAGAATGAAGATGTGGAGTTGGAAAAGTAGGTAGATAGCAAGGATGTGGGAGGAAATGAGGGAGGGGAAGTCATCATTTGAATATGTGTATGAGAATAACTTATATTTATAAAATATAAGATAAACCAATTAAATTATAAAATATCTTTCAAATATAATGTAATTTGTTTAGTTTCATGTAAAATAATTGCATAAATTATGGGATTATATTATCATTTAAATACTGGGAGACTATACATAAATCTGGATGCATGTTTTAATTCTTTAATAATACAACACTTAGTGAGTGAGCAAATACTATTTATATTCTACCCAAAATTTAAACATTCCTCAAATAACTTTTTCTCCAAATATTAATGTTTGGGGAGAATTACATAACTATAGTAGGTGTTTCGTTTGCAAATTTATTTCCATTTTGAATTGGTCTAAGCTCTTTTAGCTTTTGTCTACCATTTGTATTTTCTACCTATATTCGAAACTATTAGAATACAACAAAAATCAAGAGCTATTGTAAATTAAATTTCATTTAATATTGACAATATCAACATAAAATAGGAGTGACTCAGGAATTGGGGTTAATCCTCAACTCTTGATGAATATGCTGTAACTATCCTTCTGGTTTAGTTTTCCAAATTTCTTCTTACATTTACTAGCATTGGTAAGCTGTAACTAACTGGATAAAATGCATGTCTAAATTTAGCTTATATGTCTAATTTAAATATAACTAACAGGTAAAGGTACCTAATTCTCAAGTGCCTTTACAGATCTGAGAGTATGGCATTTAACAAAAGAACTTCTAACAGAGGACTTGACAGCTCCTGCAGCATCCTATAGCTCCTCCAAGAAGGTACATGGTTACATTATAAGATGTGACATGTTTCATTTGGTTTAAAATCTTTCCCCTTCAGGTCTTTAACTGCATTAGACCTTGGTATATTCTAATTCCACATCAGGTCTCACTGATGGAGAATTAAAATTAGGATGTATCTGATATGGGGTTCCCCTCTGTATGCTGTGAATACAGTTGGTTAATTAATAAAGAAACTGCTTTGAACCTATAGCAGTGCAGAACTTAGCTAGGTGGTTAAAAAGCAAACTGAATGCTGGGAGGAGGAAGGTGGAGTCAGAGAGAAACTATAGACCTGCTGCTGGAGACAGATGTGCTGAAATTTGCTAGTAGGCCATGATCTTGTGGTGATTCACAGATTAATGGAGATGGTTTAAATTAAGATGTAAGAGTTATCCAACAAGAAGCTAGAGCTAGTGGGCCAAGCAGTGATTTAAATAATATAGTTTCTGTGTAATTATTTCAGGGCTAAGCAGCTGGGAACCAACAAGCAGTCTTCCTTCCAACATGTATCTACTGAGGCCCACAATCAAACTTAATATTCTATGTTTCATTATAAATTATTTTAAAAAGATTTTTCATATATGAAATAAAATACTTGAAATTGAACACATTAATATGCAACACAAAATTTGTTAGAGCTCATTCCCCTCTGAATGCTACACATGAGTCAATAACTAAATTTACTTTTCTAATTAGTATTTTATGGTCACACTTCCAATATTGTCCCAGCATTTTTCAGTAGCATTTTACTAGTTGACCACCACATAACATCACTTCCTGAAAAAACTAATTTAAGTATTAACATAATCAAAATAGCCACTTTAGAAATAAGCTTTTGAACAACAGAAATGACATTTCCATTATTTTTCATAAATCAATGATATTAGTAATCTAAACACACAGTTTTAGCCTGTGATCATTTATTTATGTACAGAGTTAAATCATGATCCAATTCTCTGCATAGCTACTGGCAAACACTTCACATCCATTTATTTTATTATTGATTTCCTGATTGCTGGATATAGAATTTACAATTCTTTTTAATTTGTTCAAGAAACATATCCTTGAGAATAATAAATATACCCATATCAAGTATGAACCAGTGATAAAGTAATCTATTTAAATTATTTTACATTTATTTATTTAATGTTATGGGGTCGAGGGGCACATGTCATGCAAGGTAAATGTATGGAGGACAACTTGCAGGACTTGGTTCTCACCTTCTACCATGTGGGTCCCAAGGCTCAAACTCAGGTCATCAGGTATGGGGGCAGGCACCTCTACCCACTGAGCTAACTCCTGTCCCCAAATGTCAGATGGAATTCATTTTTTAAAGTATGCAGCATTTAAATAGAATGCATTTTTAAAATCAAATCCAAAGGGGAGGGACAGATTATGTTCGGTAAGCAAAATTCTTGAGCTTAAAATTTATTTAGTTTTTTTTTCCTGAGAGTACAATGTTAATATACTCAGTAAAGAGCTGGGAGTCACTGAGTCACAGATCTAAGCAGCCATCTAACTGGAGGAAGGAGAATGAACTAACTTATTGCTCAGCTCACTAAATCAACTATGTTAAATGTTTATGTGTGGACTTCCTACTTATATTTCTGTTTACAATTCATTCACTATCTTCAGGTGATAGACCAAAGCAATCAAAAATTAAATGCTTCAAATAATTTTTCCACCTTAAACTAGAAAATGTGAACAAATCTTTTTTTTTTTTACTCTTTTCTTACACTTAATAAAACTTGTTAAAATTTCTAATGTATTCTTAAGGTAAGACCTTTAACTTACATTGGGCATCAATACATGGACAATGAACCATGTGAGTGCACTTATTAGCATCAGAGAAGAACCTCTGGTTAGAAACTGGGTTACCTGGTAGAAATACACATTGCCAGGTGTTGTTTTCATTTTAGTTTTCATAGAGAGACTACTAAATACATTGCTATGGCATCAGCTGTTACAATTTGTACTTGAGCATAAATAAACAGTAATCCAAGGAAAACTCAAGTGATCCTTTTATATCATTAAAGGCTTCTATTATTTATCAGGACAAATTTGTTGTATTAGTTAGTAATGCAATTAATTTAAAGCGATAAATATGAGTGTGTCAGTGTGAGTTTATGGCTCATAAAGCAGATTCATTTTCTTGAAAATATATGTTTAAAATGGAATTGGTACAGCTATACATTAAAATCAAACAGCACAGTGCCTCTGGCTCTCTGAACTGTAGTCATTTTGCCTTCTGTGAAAAGATAATTGAATTTCTTATCTAAATATTGGCTATTCCTTGCCAACTAACTGAAAGTCAAAACTGTTTTTCTGGATAATATTTTAAATTATCAGGTTGGATCCCAGGTTAATGATTCAAAGAACCACTATAAATTATATATTAAGACAATTTCCAGATGATCTTGATTACCTTCCCACTGAAAATGTGAAAATCTGTACTGCAAAATTGAGTAATGAATGCCCAACTAGTGTTTAAATCAAAACTCTCTACTTCCTGTCAGAGAGCTGAGATTCACCAGATTTGAGCTTTGTGTCATGGCATACTTAACTTTGAGCAATTTATACACCCTAAAATTGTTAATTATTAATTTTAAATAAGATTGTTTGTATTTTATAACTTTCAATGGGCATTTATATTTCCAGATGAGGAAGTAGTTGAAAACACCCAAATAAGAACAATCAGGGGCTGTTGCCCAGAGTTTGTTTCATGCTGACAGTCAGTAAGCACCACCTGACAAAGATGCAAATGTTCCAGGAATGTAAAAATTTAGAATTAAAAAGGGGGCAGGCATGCAGGGCATGATAGTACTTGCTTTTAATCCAAGGACCAGGAATGCAGAGGTAGGCAGATCTCTGCGAGTCCAAGGCTAGTCGGGTCTACAGGGCAAATTCCTTGCTATCTGTAGGGGCGATGCAGGATTACCACGTCTCAAAACAATGACAACAGCAGCAAAATAAGAGGGGTTAAGGAAGCAGGCTCAGGAGAGGGTTCAGTGGGCAAAGTGCTTGCTGCACAAGTACCAGTTCTGAGTCTCAGCATCCATAAGAAGCCTGGGTTGTCATAGAGGTGTGTCCTCTCAAAGCAGAGATGGGAAGATCCTCAGAACTCCCTGGCCAGCCATTCTTGCCTAACTAGTCATCTCCATGGTCAACAGGAGACCATGTTTCAAAATATAAGATAGAGAGTGTCCGAGTGAGATAGATACTCAACCTCTGACTTTCACAGCTTTCACAAGGGAACAAACATCCACACACAAATGAAGACAAGTAAGGTTTTGGTATGCCCTGACTGGAGGTTGTTGGCATGGAAAGTGTGAGTACTGGCTAGCTAGCTAAATATGACTGACTGTAGGAAAGCATATTTCACTTCTCTCATTGGTTTTAACCTACAAATAGAGGGACCCGGTAGCTATTAATCAACTAGTGCTGCTCCAAAAATGATTGGCTACAGGTTGTAGCTCAACTTCTAGGTCTGCTTCCCACAGAGGATGTGGGTAAGAGTTCTACTCTTATTTGCAATTTAGCCATTGTCTATTTCTATATTCAGAGACTCACACTCAAATATACTTCATCATAGACTTGTTTAACTACAAGGTCATACCATAGAGTAGATGCTATTCATTGATTTATTAAAATACTTCTGGACTTATTTCTGTTTCGTGTATAAATTAAAATGCATGAAAATTTTTCTCCAAACAGATGAATGCTCAAAAATGCAATTCCAAGCAAGGTCTTTGTCCAGCAACTTATAAAACAAATAACTAGAATTTATCAAGGTTTCTAATTAATCAAAAAACATGGAAAAAATCTAGGCTCTAATTTAGAAGGTAATAGTCCAAAACACAGCATTACCTAGCTTTGTTGCCCTAAAATAGTTGCTTTCTGCTTCTCTAACTTGCCTCTGATTATTAATTTACATTTTTAAAAGACAGAATTTTTTTCACATTTTCTAATCTCACTTGAGGTGGGCACAATGAATACCATGTAGTCCCTGACACGCTGGTATTTCTGTCCTCTCCATAAACTGTTGGTGTTTGTGTGGGTGTGTGTCTGTGTGTATTATATATAATATATATGTAGAGAGAGGAAAAAAGAGGGAGGAAAGGAGAGAGAAAGAGAGAGAGAGGGAGAGATAGAGAGAGAGATCTGCAGCTTCTGTTAGTTTAAACCTTACTTCTTAGATATATTTTATTGGACTCCTATGTTCAGTTCCCCCACAAAGCATGGAAATTATGAATCACATATAACCATATTTCTCATAGGAGTGAGAGCTAAGATTTAAAAGCAGAATCTGGGAACATGGCTCAGTGGACAGAGTGCTTTCTACACAAGCATAAGAGCTGGAGTTTAGATCCTAGAAGCAGTCATGGTAACACATATCTGTATATCTGTAGACTTGGGGCTTCTATTGTAAAATAAAATAGAAAGCAAAAAAAAAAAGGAGATCTCTGAAAGATCATGGACCAGATGGTATACACCCCAGCAAACAGTAAAAAGACACTATCCCAAACAAGGTGGACGATTACACTGAATTACTGAAGAGTCTCGCTGACCTCCACACATGCACAGTGGTACTTATCAAGACTCATGCACAAACTCATTCATACACACACACACAAGCATGCACAATATTTTGAAGGGTTTTGAACTAGTAAATAAAACCTCTTAGGTTTACATGATAGCGTCAAAATACCTAAGATCACACTTTCAGAGGCTTCTGATCAACCTCACCTGGCCCTATTGCTTTGTGTCTGTGGTGTTTTGGTCCACAGCAGGAACAAGGGACAGAAGAAGCCTGATCACGCCATGGTAGTTTGGAAACAAAGTGGAGAAAGGGAAGGATGGTGACTTGGGAACCGAACTTCAGCACAGAAACCGTTGAGGACTATTTTAGACCCAGTAGCTAGCAAAAGCAAATGAAACACAGTAAAATGTACATAGTAAAGGCAGCCATATTCAAATGAACATGCTGAAAATGGGATGAAAAAACATCAATGGAAGTGTCTGCTAAATTAAATACGGACAGTGAAAAACAGATAACATAATCCCTAATGTCAAAAACACACTACAAAAAAAGTTGTAATACTAGGAAATCTGGGCTTTGTAACTTTCTAATATGGTGAATTATAACCACTTCAAATGCGAAAACTTTTATTCTGTAGTCTATTCTTTGTTATCAAATTTCATATATGCTATTTCTTTCTTATCTTTTTAAAGTATTTCTTTTTTGTATCATAGTGGTACTAGGCTTACCTAATATCTTGTACATTTATCAATTTTCTTCAACTATCTGGGAGAATTTTTAATAGAATTCATATTTTGTCTTTAAGTGTGAATTTGAATTTTCTTTTGGTTTAAAAATCTTTGTACAAAGTCACTTCTTTAATATGTATAAGATTTGAGGTTATTTTCTTGAGGATATGTTTAGTATTTTACATCATTTAAGAAATTGGCATATTTCCCCTACAGACACAAATGAATGGGCTAAAAGTTATTGTAATATGTTTTGATTTTATAATAATACCCAATACCTATTCTGTAGTTGATATCCTAATTTACATATTTTTCTTAATTTTTTCTAATTAATCTGATTGGAAGTTGTTAGGGATTACATTTGAAGTGTCCCAACAGACTCATAATTGACGTTTTTTCCCCATGTTGAAGTTAAAGCAGCACTGTTTTGGAAGTCTGGTGCATCTGGAGATGGGTGGGTCTAGGTAGGGGAAGTGGCTGCCTGGGACAAGCCATTGAGGACTATGGCCCTTTCCTTGGGTTCTGGTTTTTCTCTGCTTCTTCAAACCATGTGATGCAAAGTTCCTATGGGGGGCGGGGGTCCTTTTCCCTCTCAGTCTGCGGGCCAACCATCAGTTTGAGAAGAGAAAGAGGCAAAGAGGGCGACAGAAAGCTCTGCTTGCAACCCAGGAGCATCAATGGAGACACCCCTCCGAGAGACAGATTTCGGTGAATCAGCTCAATTTTATTCCAGAGTTTAAGGAATGTATAAATTGGGGATTCTGGGGACAAACCCTAATTTGCACTAAACGGCACGGTTCTATCACAAGGTTTTGTATGTGGGAGTAGGGTCCCATAAGAGAGCTCCTAGAGCAAATTGTCTTGGCAAGAGCTATGCCAAGGGTCAAGCTAAATGTGAATCAGGCATCCGGTGTCAAGACAACTTTTAGATAAGGTCAGTCCTCCATGCCCAGGGACATTCTCCAGATAAGGGCAGGTGGAGGTGCGAAGTTCTGCTGAAGGGAAGGAGTTCCACATTGCCTAGCTACAGAGGCTCCAACCTCTGACCAGTTGGCAATGTCTTCCACCAGTTTCCCAAGGCTTTTCACTGCCCAATTCCTTCCCTGCTGTGAACTATTTGACATCTTAAATCTTTAACTAAAATCAGTCTTTGCCCTTCTAAGTTGTTTCTGTCAGTCACTGTGGTCTGAGCAGTACAAAAGTAAGTCAAACATTCTTTATCCTTATTATCTTTCTCAGTATACATTAGTTTCCCTATTGACCCATCACAGCCAGAAGTACTGGCTCTAGTATGTGTGGCTTCATAATTGATTTCAATCCTTTATTTATGAAGTCAGGAAACAGATACTCATATATATATTCAACACATATACACAGACATACACACACACACACACACATACACACACATCTAAAATGTGTTCTTACTATGCAATGTCTCTTTTATCTGCCTAGGCTAAACCTCTAACTGTAACTAACACACATTGTTCCTAGTCATTAATACCTTACTGAAGCTCTCCATTTGAAGCTAGTACCACTTTCAGTCACATATCTTTCATTTGCCCTCCAGGCACGTTCTCTTCATTTCAGGGTATTGGTTAGGTCCACAATAGCTGTCATAGCCCCTAGTTCCCAGAGACCATATTCTCTCAAACTTCCCTATCCCACTTATCTCATAGCCTGGCTAAAAATTGTTGATGCTGATAGCAAGAAGTTTTTCTAGATATTAATAAATATTAGGAAATCCTTCAATTCTAAGAACACATAAAAAACCATAATCTGGTGGATAATTGAATGGATATATGAGGAGAACTCCAGAGTAAAAGATGCAGAAATATATTTCAGCTAAGCAATGTAGTTTATTGTATTTTATCCTGTCCTATTTACTTAAATTTACAAATAACAGTCTATGCATTTATGATAATATGATTTCAAAATGGCATGGGTCTTTCACACAAGTCCTGTAATGGTTTTGACATCAAAAAGTGTGATTATTCTCATGATTTACATTCTCTGAAGGAACATTGACATTGATAAATATGAGCTTTTACAAAACTGCTGCTACATCGTTCTCAGTGACATTCTGTTCAACTTCTATCTGAAAGATTTTAAATAAAATTTGTCATTAAAAAAGTATCATTCAGCTTATTATACTATACTTCAATGAGAATTACATGAGTACCTCAAAATTCTCATGTATTAGAAGCCTGATCCCCAGTATACTTTTAAAAGTGGAAGGAACTTTAAGAAATTATGCTTAGTGAGAGGTCTCTAGGCAATTTGGGGCACTGCTCTTGAAAGGTATTGATCTATTTTTCATGTGATCCTAGCCCTTTAGTGTAGCAGAGTTGTTGCAAGACCACCTTCCCTGATTCTTTCGTGCTTCCTGTCTTCCTCTCCCACAGGAGCTCTCTGTTTTGTGCACCTTCCACTGTGATTTTATTCAATATGATGAGACACAGTAAGGGGCTCTCATCAGAGTAAGCAACGTGATGCATGAATGTTGAACCTCTAAAACTTTGAGGTGAATAAATCTCTTTCCTTTACAGATGACCAGCATCACATTTTTTGTTCCGGCAACAGAATGTAGATTATGCACATTTATGCTTAATAGCAATTTAGAAGCATAGGTTCAGAACGCAAATTAATTTCTACCTATCTTCAAAAGTTTCAGGTTTTAGGTTGTAGTCTTTGGTTCATTTGAAGTGCACTTTTGTTCAGGGTGAGAGACAAGGCTCTAGCTTTTTCTACATGTGGATACACAGGTTTCCTACCACTATTTGTTGAAGATGTTATATTTTCACCAGCATGTATTGTGGCATCTTTATTCAACTATAAGGTAGCTGTAATTGTACATAATTCAATCTGATTAATCCATTCTATTCCACTTATCTATGTGTCTTCCTTTTTTGGTCATTACCATACCTTTATTAGTATTTCTCTGTAAATTAAAGTAGGTTATTCTTTTTGATCAAGATTGCCTTGACTATTTAGAATCTTTTGTGCTTACACAATGATTGTGATGCCTTCATCAAACCCCTTATTTCAAGGGTCAGGGGTCTATGTGCAAGAAGAATTGGAAAAAGTTTATGAGTCAGAGTTGGTGGATGCTGCCAAGGAAACAATATCTTCCAGACCCACCAGGACTGATACACGCACTCACAAAATTGTGAAAGGTTTAAGGCAGATGGGCTCCCAACACTGATGGCACAGACTCAGATACAGAGCCCTACTTGGTAACCAAGAAGCTATTTGCAATTGATACTCACTGGTTAAAGGAAAATCATTTCTGCTCAATGGAGTGCCACTTGGTATATCACCCACACTACAAGACATGTCCAGGAGTAGCTAATAATAAAAGTTCATTTGTCTCTTTTTGGTTCAATATGTTTAATTTGACACCTTTGTCTTACTGGTCTTTTGCTTCTTTGTTTGTTTGTTTCAGTTAGTTAATTAGTTAGCTAGTTTTGAAAAAGAGAGAAAGAATGAGAACATAAAGTGGACTGGGTAGTGAGGTGGGGAGGATCTGGGAGGAGCAAAAGAAGAGAAAAAAATATTCAAAATACATTACTTATGAAAAATAATACAAAAATGAGGAGAGAAAAAACTTTTCATGATAAAATCAGCCTAAAGGAACTTGTGGCCACCAAACAAGCCCTACAATGAATACTGAAATAAATACTTCACACTGAAGAGGCTATGTGGAAAAAATAAGTTATGTTAGAATACCTATTATGAAAAGTGGACTTAAAACAAGAAACACCGAAAAAATCAACAAAATGACAATAGTTAATCTATTTCTTTTAATATAATTCTGAGTATTAATTGCTTAATTCTCCAACCAAAAGACACAGGTTACTTAACTGTATTAGAAAACAGGAGGAGATATCTTTTGGTGATCTACAAGAAAGATAATTCATGTTTAATTACAGATGATACTTTATATTAAGTGCAAGGATAGAAAAAATATTCCAAATGGGACCAGAAGACAAGTGGCCATTACCATATGGTATATGACAAAATGGATCTCTGATCAAGGGAACAATCTACCAGGCATACATTACAATGCTCAAAATATAAACAGTAACTTTGGGGAAACCCAAGTTAGAAAATAGAAACCCCTAGAGATTAAGTTGTAGATTAATCCTGACATAGTAATCATAGGTTACTTCAATATTCAATACTCAACGTTCACAAACAGGTCATCCTAAGAAAAAGAAAAGAGAGAGAGAGAAAGAGAGAGAGAGAGAGAGAGAGAGAGAGAGAGAGACCAATATGGAATTAGCCAACATCTGCAGAATATTCCACAAACATTAAGAAATCTACATGCTTCTCTGTAGCTCATGGGAGTGTCTCTGAAGCAGATCATATATCATCACACAAAGCAAAACTCAATGAATTATATAAATTAAAATGACTCTATGTGTTCTACCTGACCACAGTAGATAATGCTTGAGATAAATAACAAAAGAAATTCCAAAAAAAATGCACAAAATTGTTATTGAAAAAAAGCAAGTGAGTAATGCACATGTCACTGAAAAAAATCAAGATAGAATAATAAAAAATCCTGAACTAAATGAAAAACTACATATCAAATATGTCAAAACATCTGGAATATAATGAAAGCAGTTTTGTGGGATTTGGCTATTTTTGTTTTTGATTTTATTCATCTCTCATACAATATAAGCAAGCTGCAAGTTCCCCACCCTCTACTCCTCCCAACCCCCATCTCCTGCGGCCCAGATCCACTCCCTCTCCATTTCCCTTCATAAAAGAGCAAGCCTCCCAGGAATAACAACTTGAGACAGCATAACAAGTTACATTAAGTATTACTGGGCACAAACCCTCATATCAAGACTAGACGGGGCAACCCAGTAGGAGGATAAAGGTGCCAAGAGCAGGCAAAAGAACCAGAGGCATCCCAACTACCAATTTTAGAAGCCCCACAAAAACACCAAGCTAATAACCATAACATATATGCAGAGTACATAGCACAGATCAATGGAAGCTCCATGATTGCTATTTCAGCTCTGTGAGCCCCTATGAGCCCTGCTTAGTAGATACTGTGGGCTGTACTCTTCTAATATCCTCAATCCAGAGGGCTCCAACAAATTTTCTCCCTCTTCTGTGTGTTCTCTCAAGCTCCAAAGGGAAGAACCTGTTGGAGGTATTCAGTTTGGGTCCTTTCTCTCTATCTGCCTAATGTTTGGTTGTGGATCTTTGCATCTGCTCCCATCAGCTACCAAAGAAGTCCGCTCCTGACAATTGGGCTACACTCCACTCTATGAGAATAGTAAAATATCATCAAGAATCATTTTATTGATTTATTTTTTCTATCCTAGGTCTTTGGGCTATCCAACCTGGCCTTTCTGGCCATGAAGGCAGTGTTGGACATGAACTCACTTAAGTAGGAGAACCTAAAATTAGACCAATCACTGGTTGGCCGCTCCCTTAAGTACTGTGCCTTCATTACCTCAGGATATCGTTCAGGCAATATAGATTGTAGGTTGAAGGTTTTGTTGCTGGGTTAGTGTTCTAGTCCCACCACTGCAAGTTGCCTGGTTACAGTAGATGGCCTGTTCAGCTCCATAGCCTCTATTGCTTGAAGTCCTCACTAGGGTCACCTTTGTAGGATGGGACTAGGGTTTAGGCCATATCTCTGAAAACTAATGTCCTAACTAATGTATGGGATAATTTTAAGAAACTCTTGAACCTTTCCTGGATATTTATATATGCCTTGTTGGCAGGGTAATACTTCTAATTTGTATTCTGTTCAAGTGTCTCAAACAACACATCTGGAGTAAATGGGTAGCTACCAAGGTGACCTTACCAGTACTTACAGGCTCTTAGACATCCTAAACAAACCCTTCCAAAGGAGATAAAGTACACTTGGTTCACAGAAATTCAGAGGGCTATTGCCTAATACCCCTCCACCCTAGACTACTCTCCAGGTATGGTGGTCTTCAAGGGTTAATGGTCAATGATGGGTAAAAAGCTTGTCTGGCAAGCCAAGCTAAGACAGACACAGTCCCTAAGGCTGACCCCTCCTGAGGTGGGGACAGTAAGGCCAGGACAAAGCACCCTGGCTCACATTGAGAGTTCAATAATAATAAAATAATAATGGTGGATGTGTGGAGGGATATTTGCCCAGACACAAAGGACCTGGGGGCCAACAGACCCTTGCTGGCCTAAACTGAACTAAACCAGCTATCTGAGCATGTAGTAGGTAACTTCCCCAAATCGAACAACTTAGGTCTGCCAAAGGAACCCCCAGCAACAACTGCCATGCTTTGAGACAAGATGACTTGAACGATTAGAACCAATCGTGAACTCCAACAAGAGACCAGCACCAGTGCTGCTATTTCCCCTTCCCAAAGCAGGTGGAGGATGTATAAGCCTTTCCCCCTTCCTAAAATAAACTGAGCTTGCTGCACCTAGCCTGTCTTCCAGAATCTTAGCCACTGACACTGTGCCTACTGACTCCCTTCCTCAAGGGGAGATTCAGTGGGACAAAGCAGCAGATCAAAGCAACACTTAACTATTATAACAGGTCTAAGATACAATCTCAGAGTATTTTTGGTTTGCTTTTCCCTGATGACTAAGTATGTTGAATGCTTCTATATGTGTTTATCAGCCATATAAGATTGCTCCATTGAAAACTCTCTATTTAGATCTGTATCCCACTTTTAATTGGATTATTTGTTTTGTTGATGTCTAACTTCTTGAGTTTTTTCTATATTTTGGAAATTAGTTCTCTATCAGATATAGAGTAGGTGAAGCTTTTTCCCATTCTGTAGGCTGCCAGTTTGTCCTATTGATGGAGTCCTTTGCTTTATAAAAGCTTTTTAATTTCATGGATTCCCATTTATTAATTGCTGAAATCAGTGCATATTCTACCAGCGTTCTTTTCAGGAAGTTGTCTTCTATGTGAATGCATTTAAGGTCATTTATTACCCATTTTCTCTTCTATAAGGTTCAGTGTAACTAGACTTATGTTGAGGTATTTGATTCACTTCAACTTGAGTTTTCTGCAGAGTGATAAATATGAATCTATTTGCATTCTTCTACATGCAGACACCTGGTAAAACCAGTACAATTTATTGAAGATGCTTTCCTTTTTTCATTGTGAATTTCTAGCATCTTTGTCAAAAATTAATTGTCTATATGTGTATGTGGATTAATGTCTGGGTCTTAGATAAAATTCTATTAATCAACTTGTCTGTTTTTTATACTACTATTATGCAGTTTTGTTACTGTAATATAGCTTGAAATCTGGGATGTTGATACCTCTGGGTGTTCTTTCATTGTTTAGGATTGTTTTAGCTATCCTGGGTTTTTCATTTTGACATATGAAGTTGATTATTGTCCTTTTAAGGTTTATAAAAAAAATTGTGCTGGAATTTTGATGGGGATTGCATTGAATCTGCAGATTGCTTTTGGCAGGATGGCCATTTTTAGTATGTTAATCCTACCAGTTGATAAGCATGAGAAAACTACCATCTTCTGATATCTTCATTAATTTATTTATCAAATACTTGATATATCATATAACACTTTCTTGCTTAGAGTTACCCCATGATATTTTATACTATTTGAGGTTATTGTGAAAGATGATGCTTCACTGATTTCTTTATCAGACCATTTGTTGTTTTTATATGAGAGGTCAATAAAATTTTTAAAGTTAATTTTGTATCCAGCTACATTGCTGAAAGTGTTTATCAGCTGTAAGAGTTCCCCAGAAGAATTTTTAGGGGCACTTTCATACACTATCTTATTATTTGTAAATAACTATATTTTAATTCCTTCCTTTCCAATGTGTATCCCCCTTGATCTCATTCAGTTGTCTTATTGTTCAAGCTAAAAACTTCAGATACTTGATTGAATAGATATAGAGAGAGTGGAGAGCCTTGTCTTAGTCCTAATTTTAGTGGAATTGCTTTAAGTTTCTCTCCGTTTAATTTGATATTGGCTATAGGCTTGCTGTAAATTGTCTTTATTATGTTTAGGCATTTTGCTTGTCTACCTATTCTCCAGGACTTATATCATGAAAGGGTTACTGGATTTTGTCAAAGACTTTTTCAGCATTTAATGAGATGATCAATTTTTTTCTTTTATTTTGTTTATATTGTAGAATACATCGATAGATTTTTCTTTGTTGAACCATCCCTGCATCTGTAGGATGAAGCCTACTTGGTCATGGGAGATGATCATTTTGACATGTTCTTGGACATGATTTGTAAATGCTTTGTGGAATAGTTTCACATCTATGTTCATAAGGGAAATTGTACTGTAATTCACTGTCTTTGTTGAATCTTCTGTGGTTTGAGATAACAGGGTGATTGTGGCCTCATAAAATGAATTTGATGATGTTTCTTTCTATTTTGTTTAATAACTTGAGAAGGATTGGCACTAGCTCTTCTTCTTAAAATCTAGGAGTTTTGTGCTGATTCCATCTGGTCCTGGGCTTTTTTTAGTTAGGAGACATTTAATGACAGTTTCTGTTTCACTAGTAATTACAGGTCTATTTAAATTGTTTATTGTTTATTGGTTTAACTTTGGTTAGTTGTATCTATTAAAAAAAAACAATTATTTTAGATTTTCCAGTTTTTTTTGGAATACAGGTTTTTAAAGTATGGCCTCATGATTCTCTGGATGTCCTCAGTGTCTGTTGATATAGCCCCCTTTTCATTTGTGATTGTGTTTATTTGAATAGTCTCTCTCCATTTTTTAGTTAGATTGGATAAGAATTTGTATATTTTATTGATTTTTCAAAGAACCAAATCTTTATTTCATTGATTATTTGTATTGTTCTGCTTCTATTTTATTGATTTCACCCCTCAGTTTCATTATTTCCTGCCATATACTTCTCTTGAGTTTGCTTACTTCTTTTTGCTCTTGAGCTCTGAGGTGTGCTGTTAAATAGCTAGTATGAAATCTCTCCAATTTCTTTATGAAAGCACTTAGTGCTATGAATTTTCCTCTCAGAACTATTTATTGTGTCCTTTAAGTTCAGGTACATTGTGTGTTCCTTTCCATTGAATTTTAGAAAATCTTTAATTTCTTTCTATTTCTGTCTTGACCTGGCTATTTTCAGTAGGCAGTAGTCAATTTCCATGAATGTGTAGGCTTTTTGTTGATTCTGTTTTTGTTGAAATCCAACCTTAGACCTCAGAGGTCTGATAGACTGCAGGGGTTACTTCAGTTTTATTACACCTGTTGATACATGGTTTGTGACTGGTATGTGTTATGGTTTATATAAAATGCTGTGGTTCCTTGAGGGGCACAGTGGCAGGCCACGAGGGCCAGTAGGTGGTGGGTGAGAGACAGAGACAGATAGGCACGCCATGCAGAGTGAGGTTGGGTATGTATTTAGTGGGTTATGGAAGAAAAGGGGAAAGAAGGGGAGAAGGGGGATGAGGAGAGAAAGAGAGAGAGAGAGAGAGAGAGAGANNNAGAGAGAGAGAGAGAGAGAGAGAGAGAGAGAGAGAGAGAGAGAGAGGAGAGCAGAAGTTATCTCTTTGGGAGAGAGACAGACACAGAAAGGAAGAGAACTTGCAGGCTGGAAGAGGAAGCTTGCCTCATTGGAAGGGAGAGGGAGTGGGCTGGTCTTGTCTCTTAAAGGGATAGGCCAGACCATTATAGTATGTGTTAAATATTGGAAAAAGTTCTGTGAGGTACTGATAAGAAAGTATATTCCTTTGAGATTCAGTAAAATAGTCTCTAGATATCTGTTAGTACCATTTGCTTTATAGGATCTGTTAACTCCAGTATTTATCTGCTTAGTTTTTAACTGAATGGCTTGTCCATTGGTGAAAGTGATATATTGAAGTTTCCCTCTATCCATGTGTGAGAGTCATTGTATTATTTAAGCCTTAGTAATGTTCCCTTTACTGTGGAGGCCCAAAGAGGCCAAAGGTCAGAGAGTTTGGGGACTTGTTTTTAGTTGGAGATTATTGTACTTCTAGCTCAAAATGAAGGTCCCACCTAGTTGTAAATCAGAGTTCTCCTCTCTCAAGGCTATTGTAAACAGGTGTGGCTAGTTGCCAGACCTCCTGCTCCTGAAATAGGGAAGTAGTTCCTTCCCATCTAAAACAAAAGTCTAAGGATCCAGCTAACTTCTAGTTCTTATTATGGAAATAACTTGGGATTCCACCCAGGGAGTAGTTTACCTACAGAGTGTTTGGTCTAGGGCCTGAGTCAAGGGCATGAGAGATGAATGCATCCCCTGACTTTCAATTTGTATGTTAATGAAGTCCTTTTGTTCTACTCCTGCCTTTTGAAATCAGGGGTATATTAAGCTGTTAGAAAATAAAACACAGACAAATTTTCAAGACTCACTGAAATTCCCTCCCGATACTATCCTGTGTTTCTGCATCTTATTTTTGTTTCTGTCTGTGTATTCTTTAATATCTTTCTAAATTCCCATGCCTCTACTCTGGAATAAAAGTAATTTTGTCGAGGCAGGCCCCCAACACTTTACAAATGTGGGTGCTCTCATGTTTGGGATATCAATGTTAAGACCTGAAATCTTGGTGGATTTTTTTTCCTTTGATGAGTATGAAGTGTACTTCCATCTCTTTTGATTAATTTTGGTTAGGTATAAGAATGGCTACACCAGCATGATTTTTAGATTGATTTGCTTGGAGAATTTTTTTCTAATTCTTTACTCTGAGGTAATGCCTATCTTTGATGTTAGAAGAATCTGTTTTCACAATCATTCTGTTGGTAGGTGTAATTTTATTGGGGAATTGAGACCATTCCTATTGAGAGATATCTATGACCAATGTTTGTTAATTGCTGTTGCTTTGTTGATGGTGGTGAGGATGGTCATGTATGTATATGTGTAGTGGGGGTGCGTCCCTTCTTTTGTTTTTGCTGGTGTGACATTATTTATTTCCTTAGTTTTCATGAGTGTAGTTAACCTCCTTGTTTTGAAGTTTTCCTATTAGTACTTCTATAGAGGAGGATTTGTGGGTAGATATTGTTTAAGCTTTAGATCAATGAAATTTTTGTTTTCTCCATCTATTGTGATTGAAAGTTTCACTGAGTATAGTAGTATGGCTAGGTATCTGTGGTATTTTAGAGTGTACAGAACATCTGTCAAGGTCCTTTTGGTTTCAAAGTATCCACTGAAAAGTCAGGTGTAATTCTAAAAGGCCTGCCTTTATATGTCAATTGGTCTTTTTCCCTTGCAATTTTTAATATTCTTTGTTTTCATCTATTTAGTATTTTGATTATTATGTGATGAGGGGACCTTCTTTTCTTGTACAATATATTTGGTGTTTTGTATGTTTGCTGTACGTTAATAGGCATCTTCTCCTTTGGGTTATGAAAATTTTCTTCTGTGTTTTGTTGAAAATATTTTCTGAGTCTTTAAACTAGGGTTCTTCTCTTCTTTCTACTCTTATTATTCTTAGGTTTGGTCTTTTCATAGTATTGTGAAGGCCCCCAAAAGGCTTATTTCCATGTTGACCATATGTCAGAGAGTTGGGATTTGTTTCTAGTTCCTTCATGGTTATTGTGTTTCTATCACAGACAAAGGTATCACCCAGTTGTAAATCAGAGAGTTCTGCTCTCTCAAGTTTATTATTAACATGTGTGGCTAATTGTCAGATCTTGTGCTCCTGGAATAGGGAAGTAGTTTGTTCCTACCTCAAGCAAAATTCTAAGGATCCAACTAAGTTCCAGTTCCCTTTATGGAAATAACTTGGGATTCCACCAAGGGAGTAGTTTGCCTACAGAGTGTTTTGGTCTAGGGAATAAGTGTGACTTGGAGACTTGTTTTGTTCTAGCAACAGAATGTTTAACTATGAATGTAGCCTGTGACTTTCAATTGGTATGTTTGCTTCCTTGTATCATGCTAATACAGTGTTTTATCTCACTCTTACCTTTGGGATTCAAGGGATTTTAAGCAGTTGGAAATTAAACGTGGGTGAATTTTTAGTACTAACTGAAAAATTCCCTCCTGATACTATCCTATATGTTTTTCTATTTTATTATTTTTATTCCTGTCTTCATATTCTTTACTATATTTCAAATCCCCACGCCCTTACCCTGGCAAGAGGTTTATTTGTGAAGGCTAGTGGAATGTTCTCTTCTGTGTCTTTAAGAGACAAGCCACGCCCACTCCTTCCCCATCTGCTGAGACAGGCAGATCTTCCTTCCTGCTTGCAGCCTGAGTCTCTTCCTTTTCCATCCCCCTCTCAAAAAAGCAGCTTCTGCCTCTCTCTTCTCTCCTCTCTCTCTCTCTCCTCTTCTCTCCTTGTCCCTCTTCTCTTCCATAACTCACTGAATAAATATCCAACCTCACTCTTCATGGCATGCCTATACATCTGTCTCTCACCTGCTGACACCATGAGGTGCACCGCCCGGGGACCAGCAGCCACCTTCAGAGACCTACATCATGGTCTCATATGCTGCCATCCCTGCCTGGGACTGGCTGCTCTGAGCACCCACTGACCCCTGCCTGCCACCACATGGCCCACTGCCTGCTACTGCTTGGGACCTGTAGCGTTTCTGCCACCGCAGCTACTCTGGGATCCTCAGCACTTTTAATTCATCTGTTACATTGGTGCCATGACTTGGATGGCTCCCTGCCCAAGAGCAGCTGCTTGGAGTGGCCTCTGGCCTCTCTGACTTCCGAGTCACCCCAACTGAGTCCAGTCAGGCTGTAGCACACCATCAGGGGGCGGAGGACACTCTTCCAAGGGTCCTGCAGTGTTTGTGACAATTTACACCTTGCCTATAGGGGGAGACATCCCATTATAGGCCTTGTGGTGTCTCCATTTTTGTGGGTTTTCACGGTTTCAGCTATGGATAGCAAGTCATCCATGCCCATCCTCCCTGGGATGTATGCCTTTTAGAGGACCTAAAATCACAGTCCTTAATGCCCTACTTCTTCAGCTCATACCCTTACTCTGCTGGTGTCCCATCAGCTTCACTTTTATGGGTGCTTTCTAACTACTGTCAGTGCACAGGCAAATGGGAAGAGTTTCCTCAAACTGTCCCTGACACCGTGGCTACTGCTGCCAATAAGATTGTTCAGATTCACGAGGTGGCTGTTTTCAAGCCTTTTGCTTCCCACTGCAGCCTGTGGCATGGCAGCTTAGAGACAAGGTGGATCACATCTCTAGATCTCTCTTATTATTAAGCTTAAAATCCCTGCAGCTCAAAAATTGTGGCTTTTCCATATAACATGTGACCACTTCTATTTTTTTGCTGAGGTCAGATGACCTTACCATCATCTTAACTGAGGTCAAGTGACTTCACTGCCATCTTAACTGAGTGGCTTTTCCGTACAACATGTGACTGTTACCATTGTGACTGAGGTCAGGTGACCTTACCACCATCTTGGTTGAGAGCCAGGTCAGGTGAACAAGTTCTGCCATCTTTACTGAGGTATTCCCTGCCTGGTTCCCCAGTATTAACTATGTTACATGGGTGACCTTACCACCATCTTAACTGAGAGCCAGATCAGGTGACCAAGTCCTGCCATCTTTACTGAAGTATACCCTGCCTGGTTCCCCGGTTTACTTATGTTTTTGTCTCTAAATTCCTCTTGCTGACTCTGTTGCATGTGTGTTTTGAGCAGTGACATGCCTTTGATAGGGCCCACCAAGAGCATCCACTTCACCCAATTCCTGTTCACACTGTGCACGTGTATGTCCATATATGTAACTTAAATATACCTATGTTTACTGTTAAATGTTATAATTGTCTGTTAATTGTATCTCATTCCAGACTATAAAACATTAAGTCTCATTTTTAAACTGGCATGTACTTTTAAGTCTTTTGCAAAAATACTTGATATTTAATCCAACCCTCATTTAAAATATATTAAAATGTTCTATATTATTGTCAGTTCTGTCATTAACCTTCTATTGCAAGCATTTTTTTCTTCTTTCTTTCATTTTACGAGTGGAAATCTTACCTGTTAAGAATCAGTACAGTCAAGCTCAGACCCAGCCCTCCAGGCAAATTCTATACTGTAGTTTTACCTGATAAACAGCCCTCAACTGCTGAGAAATCTCGGGACTATAGCATTTAAATATTTAATTATTAAAAAACTTTTCATAACAAGAAGAGACAGGTTGGCTTCTAGCATCATTACTCTATCTCTTCCAAAGAAGACAGGAGCCAAATGGGCACAAAACAATGCCCATCCACAATTTGCTTCAACTGCCAAGCACTGACCACTGGACAAAATTCCCTCTCATATAAACTGAAGATCTTCAGACATGAACAGAGTCACTGGAATCAAAAGCCTAGCTGCTCAGGTCAAGATAGACTTGTCTTCCTAAAGATTTCTTAGCCCACAGGATCTTCTGAAGCCTGGCAGGCCCTGCACTGAATATCAAAAGGCAAATATGACCTTCAGTGACCATGGAAGACCCTGTGGAGTAGCTCTAGGTGCCAACCAAGTAAGTTCTCAGTCAATTTTTAGTCAGTAACTCAAATAAAATTTCATCCTTCTCAAAGTACAAGTTATTAAGGTGTGTACCTACAAGTTATAAAGGTGTGAGGACAAATACAAGTTAACAAAATTCTCTCTCACACTGCCTTCCATAGTCTTAAAAATACTTTTCATTATGCAAAAAATATCTGTCACAGTCATTCTGACATAAATATGTTACTGCTCATACAATGTATATCTCTAAAACTTCTGTTTTCACAAACCCAAAAAATTCTTGTGAGTTCCAGGGAGCCAAATTGAAGGA
>LOEQ01001855.1:231029-241482 GCA_001685075.1 Bramus lutescens
AACTTTGTCCTCTGTTCTGCCAATACCTTAAACAGGTGTAAGAGACACCAGATATTTCCATAACACAAACACCAGACAGGAACAAAAAGACTAGCTACACCAGGATGTGACCAGCACCCAGCCTTCTCAGATTCCCCCCAAAGATGACACCCACAAATAAGCAGGAAGCAGTCTTGAGAATCTGCCACCCTAATTCCTTTAACCTATGGTGCCTAATCTCCTGCCTTTTTATTATTTAAAAAAAAAGAGATGGGAATGTAATGATCTGTTTTGTCTCTTTAAGAGACAAGCCATGCCCACTCCCCCATTTCTCGAGACAGGCAGATCTTCCTTCCTGTTTGCAGCCTGAGTCTCTTCTTTTTCTGTCTTCCTCTTGAAGAGGCAGCTTCTGCCTCTCCTTTTTCTCTTCTCTCTCCCGTTCTCTCTCTGCCTCTCTCTGCTCTTCTCTCCCTATCCCTCTTCTCTTCCATAACCCACTGAATAAATATCCAACCTAATCTGCATGGCATGCCTATCCATCTGTCTCTCACCNCGCCGCCTGGGACCAGCCACCTTTGTAGACCTGTAGCATGGTTTTATATGCCATCATCCCTGCCTGGGACTAGCTACTCTGAGAACCCACTGTCCCCTACCTGCCACCACATGGCCCGCTGCCTGCCGCCACTCAGGGACTTGCAGCATTTCTGCCACTGCAGCTACTCAGGGATCCACAGAATTTTTAATTAATCCATTACAGCTAGTTCCCAACATTGTATTCCATATTTCTTTGATGTTTGCGTCAGGAAATTTTTATTTTTAACATTTTCTTTGACCAATGTATCTCTTTCTTCTCTTGTATCTACAATGCCTAAGCTTTCCTCTTCCATCTCTTTTATTCTGCTGGTGATATTTGTCTTTAGTTCCTGTTCCACTGACATAGATATTTCATTTCCAGAATTCCCTCAATTTGTGTCTTCTTTATTGCTTCTGTTGCCATTTTCAAGTTTTGAACAAAGAATTTATTTATTTCCTCCAATTTTTTTGTTTATTTTGTCCTCAATTTCTTTAAAGTATTTATTAATTTCTTCTTTAAGGACTTCTATCATGCTCATAAATTTGTTTTAAGATCTTTTTTTCTTGTGCTTCAGCTGTGCTGTAATATTGAGAACTTGTTGTACTACAGTAACTGAGTTCTGATGGTAACACTACCTTAGCCACTGTTGGTTGTGTTCTTACACTGGTGTCTAGGAATTTGGTTTTACGGTGATTATAGGTCTAGGTGATGATTTCTGGATTTCTTTTTGTTTTGTGGGTGCTTATTCTTAGGTTTATGTTTTCTCTCTGGTCTTCTGCCCTGTATGGTCTGTGTTTGAATAGGGTGAGTCCCTCTAATGAGGTGGGTGGACTTCTGGCAGCGGGTATGACCTTTGGTTGAGCAGGGTACCTCTGTCTGAGTTTAGGGACTGGTATGAGGTGATAGGGAGGTAGGAGATTCGGGGGTATGGTGGGTATCCCCGGAGGCAGAGGGAGTTGTTTATGGGTGGACTACCTGGAGGTCTGGTGATTGAAGTGGCCTTTGGTTGGTCAAGGAGTACCCATTTGAGTCTTTGGAAAGCAACTTTAAGAGGGACATTTATAGCTCAATGTGTGTAAAATAAAAAATCAGAGCATAAATAATGACTTAATGATACACCTAAAGGGTTTTGAGGAACAAGAATTAAGTCACACAAAATAGCAGACAAAAAAATGAAATGAAGAAATGAAAAAGAAGCCATAATGAAATGCAAAATAACAAACAAACAGAAGACAGTTCAAAAATTAAATGAAATAGTGCTTTGAAAATATAAAACAAACTGATAAACCCTTATATGGATTAGCAAAAGGAAAGCAGAAGAGAGATTCAAACTGATAAAATTAATTAGAGATTAACAAGAAGTCATCACACCATATACCAAAGAAATTTGGAAAATCATAAGGGCATGCTTTACAAACCTATATTCCAGAAAATTAGAAGATCTAAAAAAAAAAAGAATTTCTAGACAAACTTAACCCATCACAGTTAAACCAGGATGATATTAACATTTTTAATGTATCTCTAGCAAAAAAGTAAAGCAAAGTGGTAACTTAAAAAAAATTCCTGACTACAATTTAGTACAGAAACAGATGGATTCACAGCAGATTTCTACCAGCCCTTTAAAGAAGATCTACAACTAATTCTTCTCTAATTACTCAATGAAATGTAAATATAAAGAAGACTTTCCAAGCTCTTACAAAGTTGATATTGTTCTAATTCTTAGGACAGTTAAACACACATACAGAGAGAGAGAAAGGGAGAGAGAGGGAGAGAGGGAGAGAGAGAGAGAGAGAGAGAGACTGAATAACACTATTACTAATAAACATAGGTCCAAATTTTGTCAACAAATACTTGCAAACTGAAATCAGACACTTAACAAAACATCATTCACAAGGTAAGTTAACTTTACCCCAGAGATGCAGGGTTGGGTAGTTCAACATACATAAATTTGTAATTGCAATAAATCACATAAATGAACTTGAAGACAAAAATCACATGATCATCTCAATAGATACAAACAAGGTCTCTAGAGAAATCTACCATCTCTCAATGATCAAAATTCTAGAGAGATTGGCAAATGAAGAAACATAACCTAGAAAGTATTACACAAACTTAAAGCAATCCCATTAATTCTATTAATCAGGAACAAACCCAGCTGTCCACTGTCTCCATTCCTACTCAATACAATACTTAAAATCTTGCTTGTAGAGTAATAGAAGGAAATAAAAGGGAAAGAAATAAAAGTATCACTGCTGGCAGATGGTTGGACATTTCATATAAGACCCTAAAGATTCCATCAGAAAACTCCTAGAACCAATTAGCACTTTCAGGAAGATGTCAGAATATAAAATTGATTTACCAAATATCAATAGCCATTATCTAAACGAAGGACAAATGAACTCAGAAAAAAAAATGTAGAAATAAAACCCTCCTGCTTGGGCTGAAGAATGGATAAGGAAAATGTGGTATATTTACAAAATGGAGTACTACACAGCAGAAAAAAATAATGACATCTTGAATTTTGCAGGCAAATGGATAGAGCTAGAAAACATCATTTTGAGTGAGGCAACCCAGATATAGAAAGACAATTATCACATGTAAACACTCATAAATGGTTTTTAAATATAATTCAAAGAAAACCAACCCACAAATCGCAATCAAAGAGAACCAGACAACCATTAGGACCCTAAGAGAGACACACATAGATCTAATATACATGGTAAATAGAAAAAGCAAGACCTCCTTAGTAAATTGGGTGCCTGGGGACCTTGGGAGAGGGTTGAATGGGAAGTGAAAGGCAGAGAAAAATGTGGAGCTCAATAAAAACCAATGAAAAAGAAAATAAACAATACCCTTTATAATAGCCTCCAAAAGAGTAAACTACAGTAACTGAGAATGAATGTAACAGAGAAAGTGGAAGACCTATCCAATGAAAACTGTAAAGCTCTGTAAGTCTTGTTGGATTGTTGGAATTAATATTGTGAAAATGATTTTCTAATAATCTATAAAATCAATAAGACTCCAAACACATTTTTTCACAGAAATTAAAGACAATCTTAAAATTCTCATGTAAAGATAAAGACTCCAGATAGCCAAGGCAATCCTGAGCAAAAAGAACACTGCTGTAGACATGACAATAACCTATCTCAAGTTCTACAGAAGCATACTAATAAAAGCAGTATGGTACGGACATCAAAAAAGACAAATAAATCAGTAGAAGAGAATAAAAGACCCAGATTTCATTATGTACAATTATAGCTACCCGATAGTTAGATTAAAATGTCAAAATACATACTGGAGGAAACATAGCATTGTCAACAAACAGTCTTTGAGAAAACTGGAAATCCATATGTAGAATAATAAAACTAGATATTGTCCTCGGCTCTCACTCCAAATAAAAATTCATTCCAAATTGGTTAATGACTGCAACATAAAGCCTGACTCAAAAACTGCTAGAAGAATAGTTAGGGAATATGCCACAACACATAGGCATAGGAAATGAATTTCCCGAGAGGACTCAGTTGTTTGAGAAATAAAGCTAGTAATTGACAATAAAATGGTATGAAATTGGCCAAACCTCTAGTCCTCAACCCTACACAGAAATTTGCAGGCCACAGGATTAAGTTTAAAGTGGAGAGGTGGACCTCCTCAGAGAATGGCATGCCAATTGGTTGTCGAATGTCAAATGGTCAGTCCTGGGAACATACATACCAGTAACTGAAATCTGCGTGTAAAGGAATGGAACTGCGTGTAAAGGATTGTGATCAATAAACATCCCTCCCAGGTATGCCCAGCAGCTACCCTAGTTGATTCCAGATCCAGTCATGCTCACAACCAAGCAAGGCGCCTATTCTATCCTTTTAAAATTTAAAACAGAGTGAACAAAATAAAATAAAATACGTTATGTATTAAATTACAGTTTAGGACAGAAATCATTTCTTTTTGCTCATTCTTGACATTTCGTATATTTTTGACTCAAGGTAGCTTAAATCCAATTCTGAGTTGCTTATTTTTAAAGTAATATGATTTACCTTTTGCCTTTCAAAGATAAGAGCAAAACTGTTATAAAGTAATTGCTAAAACATCTTATGGGAAAACATTTTCTAAGGGAAAAAAACATTACTCTGAGTAAATCACCTACCACCATCCTTTGTTTTTGCCGTAGCCTCAGACCCTTCATAAATATTAATGAAACTGACTAAACTTCCTCCCATTTTTCTTCTTCGTTTTCAGGTTTGTCCTCCCCAACTTCCTTTGTATCTGAGAGTATCCAAGGAGATATTAAATTCTCCATCAGTAAGAAAATCTGAGCTGAGTTGTTTCTCAAAAATGACTCTCATCCTGAGGGCAAATAAGCTTCTAATCCAGTCAAGTGATTAACAGAGGTCCATTTTCTAAGGGATCTTTGGGATATCTTTTTTTCTTAATTGTAACACAAATTCATAGTATTTCAGAACATGAAGTCAAAGCATGAGGCAAAATTATTTTAAATATGAAGTCAAATCAAAAAGCAAAAGCTAAGAATCATCTAAAGTAAACAGCAAAGTGCAATTTCATTTCTAGTATTTTATTTTTTCTTTTTGTGGATTGTTCTGGTTTAAAAAAGGGCAGATAATACTGCAATTATATGATTTTAATTTTAAAGTATATTTCTTTAGATGAATTGAATTTAATGAACTATTACAAATAATTTTACTAATATTGTAAGTAGGTAGCCTCGTCTTTGTTTAATGGTAAAACAATTTGACATTTGCAAAAGCATACAATTAAAAATAAAAGATATTGAAGATCTCAAGGGATTATAGTCATGAATGATACTGATTAATCTGCAGTTTCATGCAACACTGGTAAAACAGTGATCTGATTTGCTAGGCAAATAAATAAATAAACTAGATCTAATCAGAGTCAGAAACTAAGGAAAGTCCATTCAGCAATCCGGTACAAATTTCCTTTCTTCAATATGAGAGACAAACTCTCGTGACCAAGAAAAAAAATTCAGTCATAATTATGTGATCATTGTCATTGTCTTGAACTTGAATAAAAGATATTATAGACTAAGTCTAGACTGATTGCCCCTTGTTACTTAAATCTGAGGACAAGGCAATAAGATAAGTTAATGAGTATGTACACAAATATGCGTGCGCACACATACACAAACAGGCAAGTTAATCGTATGAGACTCCCAAAGGCAGCTTGTGATATGTAGACATACCTAAGAGGATTCCTGACCATTTAGAACTATGTTCAAATGTGGGAAGCTGCTTTACATAGCAGTTGTGCCTTTATGAATTCTCCCCCAACCACCTAGCCATGTGTCCCTTACTCCACTACCTGGCTGCAATCCCTCCTGTCTGCTTGTTATTTTGTTTTGTTTTATTGCAATCACAGTATATTGTAGCATCTCATTGTGATTTGGATTTTTATTCCCCTAATTAATAATCACATGGAACATCTCTTCATGGACTTATTGGCAGACATATTTCTTCTTTAGTAAGATATCTCATATTCTCTAGGGATTTTGTTTGGTTTTTTGTTTTGTTTTGTTTACCCATTTTAGTTGAATTTGTGTGTGTGTGTGTGTGTGTGTGTGTGTGTGTGTTTATGCATCCTAAAATACCTCTGAACAGAATTCAGTCATATCATGGGGCATGATATTATCAAGAAACTCTTATGTGCAGTTTGCCTGTTTTGATCAGAGTATCATATTGTAATAAATCTGGTATAGTGGTAAATAAATAATGTGTCTGATGCAAGCATACATTTACCTTCCAATCTTCTAGTGACAATTTTAACTGGGTTTTTTTCTGAATGTTTGACAGTGTCTGTTAAACTTAAGAATATGCACACCCTTTAGCCTAGAAATGTTCTCTTTCAAATAGTCAGAGCTGTATTTAAAGAACTAGTGCAGAGCTATGCCTCCAAACATTGCTAACAAGTGTTACAGAAGGAAATTACATAAAATTTAAAAATTAGGGGACTAAGTAGGGTAGCTATGGTGTAAGAACACAAGAAACACGATGGAGTAATTGAGCATGGTTTATCAGAATTGGATTAATTAATTGAAGGTGAGGTTTCTAGCTGATTTTCCTATAGTATATGATAGCAAAATTATTAGCAATATTACAGACATGGTATAATTCTTAAAAAAATAAAATTTAGATGTAAATCTACTCATTATGTAAATATTCACTGCCAAGTCCTTGCCAAGAGCTGTGCTATGCAATAAGAATCCACAAACTGACAAGTATGATCCCACACAAAAAGAACTGTAAAAATATGTCAAATCTGATGGACAGAAAGGACAGTCAAACTTTAATGGATAGAGAGGATGAAGTGGCAAAATACAGCTGTAAAAGTGCCAGCAAACCGACATACCTGCCTCCCTTTACATGTGTACACAGAAAGATCTGCAGAGGATAAGTGACAGTATAGTTAGGTATGTACAGAAGCAGCTGGATCAGAAACTCAGGGCAGATTTCAAACCATAGCCTTGTCAAATGGGATAAATCGTGGCCTCAAATTAAAAAGGAGCCATTTAAATTTCTGTGCTAATCTCTAAACTACTTTAACTAAGACAGCATAATAGATTCACATAGTAAATGTAAAAATACTAAAATTTTGATTATTACTCTTATTTAAGTGAGTAAAAATGCCAATTTATATCCAAGCAAGCCAACAGAAATCATAAAAGGTTAAGAACCAGTCATCATTAGCAATGTCCTCCAATTCATCTTTACTGATTAACTTCTAGGCATTATAATTTTTAATATTATGATTTATTTATTGTTTAAATTTTTTATACATATTTACAATATATTTTGATCTTATCCATGCCCCTAATATCTCTCTCAAATTTCACCCCAAATCCACAAACCTCATGATTTCATTTTTTCCTATTGTTATTACTAATAATTAGTATAATTTAATAATTAAATATTATCAATATGATAATGCCATAATTATACTTAATTACTATTATTAAGAGTCCTCTGACTCCAGTTAGTGCCAGCAATGAGCACTTGGATATGGGGCCATCCACCGGGGCCTGTGCAACCTACTGGTCGCCACAACCAGGAAGAAATGTGACTTTCCCTTCTTCGGCTGCCATCAACTGCCAATCCTTCCTCCAGTAGTACAGAGCCTCCAGAGTCCTTTCCCCTTCATGCTAGAATTCTACCTGGTTTGATATTGTGCAGTTCTTATATGGGCAACCCCAACTATTGTGAATTGATGTGTGCATCCACGTTGTTGTCTGAAAGATAGCATTTCCTTTCCCACCTCTACTTCTTACATTATCTCAGCTCCCTTTCCTCCATTTTCCATCTGCCTTAGACGGGGAACATTGATATTAACGACCAGTCTATGACTATGTACTTCCAGCCATTGATTCTCTGCACTTTGAGTTATGAGTCTTTGCCTTAGTCATTACTCACAGTGAAAAGAAGCTTCTCTGACCAATATTGAACAAAACACAAATCTTTGGGTATAAACATAAATATTAAGAAGGTAGTTGGACAACATGACAATTTATCAAAATATAACTTATAGGCTCCCCCCTAGAGTCTGTGATCTCTAAAGACAAGAGCTTTTTTATCAGTTTTATGTGCGAGCTATAAAGCTCCTATGGTTACACCTGAAATCTAATCATAAAGTCGCTGCTTACCCTCATAACCATGTTGTTACTATTGCCCAGCTTACCTGACAGCTTGATATTGTAGCATGGAAGGTCCAGATCTGGGTGGCATCACTAATGTCTTTTGTTCTTCAGCTATCTGTAGAGCACTTTCCAACACTATGAAATCTTGTCAGTATGGATAGCACCCTGGTAAACTCAAGAAGTCTTCTTGTCTAGCTATCATGGGCACCAAATGCTATGGCAATAGCCTGTCTAGTTTTATGTATCTCAGAGCCTCTCTAACCAATAAGTATTAATGATGTATTATCTGCCTATCTTCATTAAATAACCTGTGTCTCAGATCTCCTAAGTAAATTGGGAGCATGGGGATCATGGGACAGGGTAGAAAGGGAGGGCAGAGGAAGGGAGGAGAGTGGAAAAAATATATAGCTCAATAAAAACAATAAAAATAAATAAATAAAATAACCTGTGTCTCCTGGAAGCAGTATTGTCTACCGAGCCTCTCTTTCAGTTAATCTACCTTATATCCTGTTCTCCCTGTATTCCGCTACAGATATGAAGAATAGCATTATACTTTAAATTATATATCATTTTCCATGATACATGTAAATAGTAATGAGATAGAAGCCACATCCTCATTGACATCATCAACTTCCATATAAATAGATGGACACAAATTTAGTTTTGAAGACAAAAAGTTTGCTTCAGTATTGAAACATCGGCATTCCTGAAGTGTAATGTTTATTTTCAAATAGTAGAAAGGTTGCAAAGTGCTTTTAAATTATTTGGCAACAAATAGCCATAACTAAGGGCCAGGAATGGCAGCTTGTACATGTGGATAATATAAGGGAATATGTGATTGAGCCTTAACCTCACTGATCCTGGAAGGAAAAGGCTATGCACTGGCCAATTTGCTAGCATTTTTATCACATTCCAAATCTATCCATGAAAGATAAGTGCAGCTGCTGCAAGAGAATTAAAGATTAAAGCAGCCTTGGGTTCTATAAAACTTAAGATAAAGCTGTTATTCCTAAGGTCTCTTCTGGAAGCATTTTCCCTGTCCCCTGTAATTAGCATTGGTGGTTGGTTGATTTTACAGAAATGAGCTACTGAAAGGACATGGTATTGAGTAAGGGACGCCTTTAAACAGTATTAAAAGAGAGAAAATGGTAAGAAAGGTTAGGAGGGATAACAACAGATTTATACAGCACAATTCAATTACAAACTGGTCACCTAAAGGGGATTTTTATACTGCTCATTACATTGCCATGTCACTAAACCTTTTTGACATAGAGAAGATAAGTATCCCAAGACAAAGAATTCGTCAGATACCTATTGAAATTGCTAGGTTGGGTATTATACACATACTATAAAATATTTGAACTACTTTCCATTTAATTTCCATTTGGCTTTATTTTTATTTCAGTTGTTTAAGTAGTAAATGCCATCCCTAACAGTTGCAAATCCCCCACAGTTCTGGACTCCTACTTTCTATCAATATAATTCACTATAAAAATAAAGCAATCTGTCTATTCCCATTAGCTGATAACCCTTCCAGATAACTTAGTAGACGGTAGTCAGTTTTGTGTGTGTGTGTGTGTGTGTGTGTGTGTGTACCTCAGCAAAGGATATAGCTGTTTGTCTTTTTCCTGAGATCCTTGATCATTAAACTTAACTGTGTGCTTCCCTAGAAACATTCCTTCATTTAAGTCTCTTAGAGTTTAGTTTTTGTAAATGAAGTCAAATACTTAGAGGTATGTATCTTCTAGAATTCCTTGAACACAGAAAGGGATGGTGCATATGTTCTCTGCATCTGAAGTCACAACAATGCATTATTAATATTAAGCAAATATTGAAGAAAGAAAGAATGAGAAGAATTACTACTGTGAAATGATGCTTGGCCAGACAGATGCAGCCCATACTTTGCATTTTATAATGCTTAAGAAATTTTGAAGCCTAACCTTGGAGAGGTAGAGCTAGGTGTCAACTGTGTATGATCGCCTAGCCATCACTTCCCCCTAAATAGTCCACAAAAAAACAAATACCAGACTATGTTATGAACTAAGGAAACTAAGCAAGAGAGCACAATTACTAGCTTTAGAGAATTTTTTTGTAAGATGCATTCTTGCTCATGTTCTCCCGCCTTCTGCTCCTCGTTTGGACCTTGGGAGCTCAGTCCAGTGCTCCAATGTGGGTCTCTGTCTCTATTCCCATCCTTCGCCAGATGCAGGTTCTATGGTGATATGCAAGATATTCATCAGTGT
>LOEQ01001855.1:252086-263239 GCA_001685075.1 Bramus lutescens
TTGAAATTTGCAGGCAAATGGATGGAGCTAGAAAACATCATTTTGAGTGAGGTAACCCATACCTAGAAAGACAATTATCACATGTGCTCAATCATAAGTGTTTTTTTTTTAACATAAAGCAAAGAAAACCAGCCTACAAATCACAATCCCAGAGAACCTAGACAACGATGAGGACACTAAGAGATACTTACATAGGAAATAGGCTACATGGGAAATAGAAAATGACAAGATCTCCTGAGTAAATTGGGAGCATGGGGACCTTGAGGGAGGTTGAAAGGGAGGGGAGAGGAAGGGAGGCGAGCAGAGAAAAATGTAGAGCTCAACAAAAATCAATTTAAAAAAAGAAAAAATACATGTTAAAAAAAACTGTTCTGAGACAACATCAACACCCTGCACAACCTGGACACTGAGAGGGCACAAAGATTTCACTGTATTATATTAAAGCTCCCCGCACTCCTTATTTCCAATAATTCACTGAGTACAAGATGAAACAACTAGGAAACTGGAAACCTAAAGTCATTAGCTGAAACCTGTGTCCCATTCGCTCATCTGAAATTTACTGTCCTGACAGGAACAGAATTCCTCCATAGAAACACAATTAAAATCAACAAGGACAAAATTTCCTTTAGGCCTCTATAAACCTATCAAAAATCAAAAACTGTTGACCATATTATCACAAACAAGAGACCCAGCATTCAGGAAACTGATGCAAGAGGATTATCAATGTTAGCCAGGGCAACACAGTAAGACATTGACTTAAAAAAAAGTTTCAAAAAGAACTGTGGCCCAGTGGCTAGAGACACCTATTCCCTACAGATGAAGCCTTCTGAGTAAGCCCTTAGCCTATGGTATTACACACTTATTCCCTACAGATGAAGCCTTCTGAGTAAGCCCTTAGCCTATGGTATTACACACTTATTCCCTACAGATGAAGCCTTCTGAGTAAGCCCTTAGCCTATGGTATTACAGTTTTCCTTCAGTTTGAAAAATATTAGCACTGAATTAAATACTGGAAAGTACTGACTACAAATAAGTGTTGCGACTATATAGAAAAAATGTTTTTTTAATAATTTATGATTACTTGGTTCCATATTGATACATAATATTCTGTGGGGTGTGTGAGTGTGTGTGTGTATGAAAGAGAGAGAGAGAGAGAGAGAGAGAGAGAGNTATTCCCTACAGATGAAGCCTTCTGAGTAAGCCCTTAGCCTATGGTATTACACACTTATTCCCTACAGATGAAGCCTTCTGAGTAAGCCCTTAGCCTATGGTATTACAGTTTTCCTTCAGTTTGAAAAATATTAGCACTGAATTAAATACTGGAAAGTACTGACTACAAATAAGTGTTGCGACTATATAGAAAAAATGTTTTTTTAATAATTTATGATTACTTGGTTCCATATTGATACATAATATTCTGTGGGGTGTGTGAGTGTGTGTGTGTATGAAAGAGAGAGAGAGAGAGAGAGAGAGAGAGAGAGCTATAAAAGTAGAAGAATAGAAGAAAAACTGTCCAGAGAAAGACTAGATACTAAAGAGAAAGGAGAAGTCAAAAGATGATAGGGTGTATGAGACACAATATGCTCAACAAATAATATACACTTCTATGAAATCTTAAAAGATAAATTTAAAATCCACACTTTTATGACTTTAAGAAAAAAGTGCCAAATTTACTGTTGCATTGGCCTATCAGTTAGAGCATTAGCATATGAGAATTGAATTTCACTAGCAATAACGTCAAGTACAACGTCAAATTCTTTAACAAATACTTTTGTCTTCACGTATTTCTACTCCCTGTTATCTACCTCTTCAATCATGAGCTTGTGGAGACCCACAGTTAGAAAGTCTAGTGATGTGTGCATGTATGTGTGTACGTGCATGCATGTATGTGTGTGTGTATTTTAAAGTTTCACTTTCTAGAAATAAGTTAGCAGCTGTTCAATTCTCCAACCTTATATTTGATATGACACTAATCTCATTACATTATACTCCCAAACATTGTGCTTCCAGCAGAAAGCAATATGTATAGGAGATTCCAGTGCATAGAAAGAAGGCAGAAATGAAAACTTCTTATTGATTCAGAAGATGGAGTCTCACGTGGAACTTATCAGCAGGAAACATCTGGTTCCTTTCATTATGATTTTCTTTTGCAAATTTAAATGGCCATATGACACAATCATCACATACTGAAAATGCCAAGATTAAAGAAAAAAAAAACCTGTGATTCTCCCTTAAAAAATAATAGCAAAGAAATAATTCAAGATACGGTATAATAATGAAAAACCACTTAATACAATGATATGTTAAACGCATATAACATATATATGAGATGCCTGGTTGCTTGCAAACAACTTTACTACCCAATATTTTGAGAGTTTAATAAGAAAAAAAGTGATAAAGAAAATAACTTTAAATTTGAGAAAATAAAAAATCTAAGTTTAATCTTTTCAAAAAAGATAAAAATCATTTATTAAAAGAATTTTACTCTATTTGCCCAAAGGGTTATCAAAATTATAACATCTATGTTTGAAGAAACTAGGCATACTTTAAAGAACTTAAGTGATTAACTTCAATAATTATAGAATTGATTGAATGCTTTTTTTGCTCATCTGACTCTTCTATTTTAATACTTAATTTATAGATTCACAGGTGATTGTATGACATGATTTGTACCCTATTTCTGGCTATATCACAAAAATATCAATTGCAACTTGACCTCCTTCTGTCTACCTGTACTTCACATGATACTCAATTCAAAGTAGTTCCTAGTCATATAACACCTCCTACAAGTACACATCTTTCTACTTTGTTTAGTGTGACTCCTCTTTGAACCATTCCTACTACAGTCTTTCAATACATATCTCTCCAAAATTCCTCTGATGACCTCTAATACTCACTAATAGAGTATTTCAAGCAAGGTTTATTTGGAAATTAAGTCATGAGCATTTCATTGTTATGAATAAATTAATGATTTATTGAAAAGAGATTGAAGGAAGAACCACTGTCCTTTGTCCTTTCTGCAACAGGAGAGCACAGAGATTTCATCCTCACCAAAGTGGGCAATGCCATCTAAGAAACAAAAGGCAGACCCTCACTAGATACTGGGCCTACTAACTCCTTGATTTTGGCTTTATCATCCTCAAAATCAAAATCAAAAATAAAGTTCTAGAATTTCTAAAGTATTTGCTTATTATAATGATACTTTGTTAGAGAAATACAAGTGGACAAAGTTCAGCTCTTCAGATCATTTCTGACTTGAAATTATTCTTTATCCTTCAAACCTGTCTCAAGAATCATGTTCCATATTCAGGACCACAATCAGTCAATCACTTTGACAAATAATCTTTGTCAAAGCTTCAACCATCAACTTGACACAGCCTAGAATAATCTTTTAGAATAGTTTCATTTGGGGGATTGCCCAAATCAAGTGGTTTGGGGCTAAGTCTATAAGGAATTAATTGTCTTGATTGTTATAAGGAATTCCAGTCAACTGTAGGGGGCAACCTAGGTAAGCTGTCCTGGGCTGTATAAGAAAGCTAGCAGAGCATGATCTGAGAGCCAGCCAGTAGGAACATTTCAACTTGGGTTTCTGCATCAGTCCCACTTGGATTTTGATCCTGACTTAGCTCAGTGATGGATTGTGACTGAGAAGTGTAAGCCAGACAAACTCTTCCCTCCCCTGAGCTGCTATTAGTTGAGGTATTTTATCACAGCAAAAGAAAAGCAAACTGAAAAAGGTTCCCTAACTTTCTTCATTTTTCCAATTTTAACCTGATACGAAAGTGTTTCTGTTTTTTTCCTCTCATATCACTTTGATCACTGTAACTATTTTTATGTTCATGCTGTGCTATGTTAGCTGTACTTTTTCAACTTCACTTCTTTCTTATGAAATCCTCATTCTGCTCAAAGCATTCAACATTTAATTAGCAGCATATATCTTCTCTATATTGACTACGTGCATGCTATAAGATAATAAAGATAAAATGGCATTACTCCGTCCTTATGAAATTTACCTTGGAGATATGACTTAGCTTTAAAGTATTTATACTTATTATCTAATATGCTGCTGTGTATATTCCATTATAATTATAAATACCAGCAAAACTGAGTGGTTCATTACAATGGACAATCAATGGCATCTCAAACATCAAACATTATATAATACGTAGAACTACTAGCACCTAATGGGAATCCAATGTTTCTCTTGAAAAACAAACATGAAAAAAGTTAATTATTCTTAATATTATAGATGCTAAACATCAGTGATAAAGATTAAATATAGTAATTAAACAGGTTAGTTTTTTAAAAATAATTCTTATGTGATTTTTCTACCTGACAGAGAAAATTAAACTCACCTAGTTGGTTTTGTTTTCTGTTTTATGACGCATAAGACTTTAATCTGTTCAATTCCGTTTGAGAAGAGCAAAATAAAAAGAAACTAAAACAGACAAATAAAAAACTAAAATCTAGAATAAAACTGTGAAGGTTCTCCCAGGGAATTTGAAAGTACAATTCATTGTAATAGAAGACAAGATATAAAAGGTGAATAAAAATTTAGCTAATTCTGGAGGGAGCTAAGCAAGCCTTGAGTGAATCCTTAAATCCTTGAGTGAGTTGACATGGGACAGCCATGTCAAGGACACAATGTTTCAAACCCACGGAAATGGCAAAGTTTCCAACGTGGGTCCGGCTTCGAATTGGCAAATCTTTCCTCTGGTCCAAAATGGGAACACTGGCAGTGTGTACAAAACCTAGAAACCATCCTACTCCTGGATGTTTACAGCCGGAGACCGCTTCCCTCAGAGGAACTCTACCAAGACTAGTACCCCTAGTACTGTACCTGATAAACATAAACACACTGAAGTTCCAGGTCAGTACATAGTTGGTCCCATCCCATCAGAGTGTGTACCTCTCACCTGGCCATGTCTTTTCTATACTGCCCATTTGTATATCTGTTCTTTCTTCATTTTCTGGCCAGTCTCAGTCTGGTAACTGCACAAAGCTACGCCAGATGCAGTTCTGTGTCTTTGAAGCTGTAAAGTAGAAAGGGCCCTGCTTTTCCACTTTTATGGTTATTGAGAATTTGAGATGTATTTATATTCTGAGTGAAAAGACATTAAGAACAGGAGTTTCCAAGGCATAACAAAGGTTACCAGTTATGGGAAATTAAAAATAAATTTAGTGGACTGAGGGGATACCTTAGTGAAGTGCTTATGAAAGCTTGAAGACCTGAGTCTGATCCCCACACTCACGCAAAATGTCAGGCATTGTAGTGTGTGCCTATAATCCTAGAGTTGAAAAAAACATAGGCAGGGGGATCTCTGGGGCTTGCTGGCCAATTGGCCTGCTTCCATTTCAGTGACAGACATTGTCTCAAAAACAAACAAATGAATAAATAAGATAGAAACCAATAAATACATATGCTCAACATCAACCTCTGGCTTCTATATGCACAACAAGTGCATATACATGTACCCATATCCATAAATATATACCCACAAACATGTATACTCATACACACACACACAACATACATGAACACACATAGACACACTAAGTAATACAGCTAAGGACTGTCTTGTAAGAAAAACCTTTATTGTTGTGTGTCATTATATAGAGAGGACTGTTGAGGCAAAATAATGCTAGCCTCAGTCCCAGCTCCTGCCACAGTAGCAGGAAACTTCAATTTGTCAAAGAGGCACATAGAAAGTTCCTGTTATTCTGAATGGATTTCAGACCAGGTCCCTTGTTAAATTCTCAAGGCCATATAGATACATGCTACTCTTCAAATTATCCCCCCATCATTATTAGTAAAGATATATATCTTGATGTAAAGAACATTCTATTCTGAAGAGTCCCTTCTCTTGACTCTGTCTCTTTATAGTAACTCAATGCTGTGTTCTTCCTTTCTCTCTATCTCCCTTTCTCTTCCCTCCTCCCCTTTCCCTTTCTTTCATTCTTCTAACCTCAAAATCTCACTGAAAACTTTAGTGTCTATAGTTCTTATGGTTCTGGTTGTATAAAAGTCTCCTTTGGGAATCATTGACAGCCATACTTAAGGCTGTAGCATACCTATGCTCATGACATTTTGATAAGGTCATACTTCTTCCTACAGGCAGATTTTATCTATTCCATTCATTTATTGGTTGCTAACTAGTCCAATATCTTATCATAATATCTGATTATGAAAATCAAAATATTTTCTTCATAATATCTGCTGTTGTTTAAAGACCAAATCTGAAAAGAATCTAATGAAATCAAAGAAGAATGGATTATTTATACTTCTGAGAATAAAATCTGAAATCTAATTATTGTTCACAAATGTTGTATGGTTTAAAATCAGCGTGGAAAATTTTTATCATTCAAAATTATATCAAATAAACTAAATGAATACCTAGAAAAATGACATTCTATCTCTGCCAGTATTAGCAGTAATGAAGTATAGTTAGGCAAAGGTAATGGAGGCAGTAGGAAGATTTTTAACAGCCTAAATTGTTACAGGAAAATAACATAACATATTAGTTATGTGTATTTTTGGCCCTACTATCCTGGCTAACTCTACTTAGGCAAATTACATTCTCTTACACTTGGTTTCTTCCTATCTAAAGTGGGAGTATCAGTGATGCCTAAGACCTTCTAAAATTGTTTGAAGGATTAAAAGGGGCATCCCATATGCTGAATGAAGACAGTCTTCCCTTCTGGGAAGTGTTGGTGAAGGGTGCTTGCTTGTTCCCCAGCTGCCTTGACCTGAAATAATCACACAGAAACTGTATGAATTACAATACTGTTTGGACAATAGCTAAAGCATATTTCTAGTTAGCTCTTACATCTTAAATTCATCCATTCCTATTATTTTATATTTTGCCACAAGGCTCATGGTTTACTGGTACCAGCACACAGTCATCTTTCTCCTCCAACAGCTACATGGTGTCTCCCTGACTCCACCTACTCTCTCCTTCTCTATCTGCTTGGAATTCCTACCTTGCCTTATCCTGAGCTCCAATAGACCCAAAGCAGATTCTTTATTAACCAATGGTATTCACAGCATACAAAGGGGAAATCTCACATCAGGGAGGTATATTTTCCTTTTTTTAATTAAAAAAAATTACTTTTCATTTTTCGTACCAATCCCAGTTCCCCCTCCTCTTCTCTTGCCCCTTCCCTTCATTCCCATTCCCCATCCACTCCACAGATCCCTTCCTTGGGGGAGTCAATAAAGTCTGGAATACCAACTTGAGGCAGAACCAAGCTTTCTCTCATGTATCAAGGCCGAGGAAGGTATCCCACCATAGGGAATGGGCTCCAAACAGCCAGTCTGTGCACCTGGGATAGGTCCTGGTGCCACTGCAAGGGTTCCCCCAACAAATCAAGCCATATAACTGTTAACCACATTCAGAGGGTCTAGTTCAGTCCTTTTCAGGTTCCGCAGATGTCATTCCATAATCCATGTATCACCAATATTTAGAATGCTTCAAATCTGTGGCAATAAAACAACAGACTGATTTTCACTTAATTTATTATTATTTGTAAACCCTCTACAGACAAATTTTATCTCGTTGCTTGTCTCCTAGAATAGACTACTCTGATACATATTTTTAATAAGTTTTATCAACCAAGGGGATAGACTTGGTGTGAAAATTACATAGCGTCATATTTATTTCTTTTGTTTTGATATTACAAAATAATTACATCATTTCCTCTTATCTTTCCTCCTTCCAACCACCCCCATTTACTACTCCTTGTTCTCTTTCAAATTGACATCCTCTTTTTCGTTAATAACTGTTACATTCATATATGAATGTGTTTATACATACATATTCCTAAATACAACCTACTCAGTATGATTAATTTTACTTGTATATATGTCTTCAAGGCTGACCATTTGGTGATAGATGACCAATTCATGCCTTCTTCCCTGGGTAAAACTATCTCATAACATTATTTTTTAAATGATTTGTTATATTATTATTTTAAGCTGCATATATGTGGAGGGTCTGGGCATGGACTGTGTACATGAATGTCATACCCTCAGTGTCCAGAGGTATCAGATCTGGAATAACATGAAATTGTGAGCCACCTGACATGAATAATGTAAATAGAACTTTGGTCCTTCACAAGAAGTGTGCTGGGCCATCTTTTTTAGCCATGTAGCATCATTTTTAAAGATTGCCCTAAGTATAAAATTTACATACAAAAGTTGGAAAACTGCCTTTGGTTTTACAATTATATATGAAAATATTAAAGTTATTTGATCGAACATGGTATGCGATGATTTGTTGTCTGATAAAAATTAGTAGGTTATAAAAATGTAAATTGAGTGATGTGGGACTCCCTCTGTGTGCCGTGATTACCATTAATGAATAAAGAAACGGCTTTGGATCTATAGCAGGGCAGAACTTAGCCAGGCGACGAAAACCAAGCTGAATGCTAGGAGGAAGAAGGCAGAGTCAGAAAGAAGCCATGTAGCCCTGCTGGACACAGACGCCAAAACTTTACCTGGTAAGTCACAGCCATGTGGTGATAGACAGATTGATAGAAATGGGTTAAATTAATATGTAAGAGTTAGCCAATATGAAGCTAGAACTAATGGACCAAGCAGTGTTTTAAATAATAAATTTAAATAATAGTGTGATTATTTCAGAGCCTAGCGACCAGGAACAAACTAGCAGCCTTCTCACTACATGTGAGCTAAATGAATTTGCTACTCATGTACAAAGGGGACATATTCACAGAACCAGTATTTTTTACTCTACTCTCTCCTCAACCGATGTCAATTAAAACATACCATTGATCATTACATGAAACTGGAAAACACAATTCAATCTATTTGTACAGTACATACACCAGTTATTTTTGTCTGCAACCCAGAAACAGATGTGGTGCAAATCAAATTAGTCCTTATAGAGTCTTCATTCTTGGACTACAAGTTCTATTTTTAGTAGACATTGCTTTTCTGCATCTAGGGCTCAACTGCATCTCCATCTTCTAGGGGCAAACTATGCAAGTGTGTCTGCCTCACTGAGCAGCTGCCTGTGAAGTCAGACTCTACTCTGCCTCCTGGAAACCTCTGTGGCTCACAGTCAGTTTCCCTTCAGTTTTCCTGAAATGGTATGCACCTCTGAATATAAAAGGGCACCACAGAACCACCCTGTCCTGACATCCTCAAAACTAATAGAGAGTGGTGTTCTCAGACAGGAGTCCTTCCATCAGTTTTCTTTGTCCATGGGTAGCACTGATGTCTCCACACAACCTGTACTGTTTAAGTAGCACCAGAATTTACGGAAGAAGGTAACTCCACTTTAATATTATAGTGGAATGTCTCCCATTCCATTTGAATGAGAAGCATATTGAATTTTGCAAATTTGGTAATTTTCATAGAAGAGTTAAGAAAATAAAAAAATTAAGGGCCATATACTAAATATAAATTTCTAGAAATTAACTGCATTATGTTGCGATTTTTCTTTACTTAGTTTTGAACTAACTCAGGCAGGAAAAAGAATGTATTACCATGCAACCTAATCATAAGTTTGTTTATAACTTGAATTATAAATTTACTCTGGTTTCTTTAAGACTCAACTCTACAATGTGTATTAAATTTGTTAACTATGTATCTACTGTTATTGATGGGAAGTTAGGAAACTTCTCATGTCCTGCTAACTTTCTGAACAAACGTTTCACCTCTATATTTCATATCCAAGCACATAGACATTCAACGCCAATGACTGAGACTAGACACAAGCTTCCCATTCCTACTCTGCCAACCCAGAAAAATGAGACATTGTCCTCAGCCTATGAAATCATAATTTGGTATCTTTTGAGAGTTTGTTTCACAAAATATACTATTGCCTCAGAGATCAGCCATGAACCAAACTTCATGAAAACCAAATCAATGTCCTACCCCTCCTTTTCTATTTCCAGCTAACCTCTCTCCTCCTTTTCCTCTTCTTCTCTTCCCAACATACATGATGCTGCTATTTGCTGCTAAAAAAATTTCTCCAGTAACCATCCAAATTTAACACCTAAAACATAAACTATTTCTCTAAAGGAGCTTGTGGATAGCCGTGCTTTCTTTTTATCTTTTTAAATATGTCTTTTCCTGACATATCTATTGTTTTAGAAATTTATAACTAGTAAAACATAAACTCATTATTTTTATTTTCCGTCTGCCAGATGCCAAGCTGTCTCTAGAGATTCTCAAAGAGGAGAGCCGTTGTGGTTCTTTTCATCTGCAGTCTTGTTTACCAGGAGTTGTGACAGTGACAGCTGAAATGCATAGCCACAGCTTAGGGGAAATGGTTTTGTTTCCTAGTCATTACGTGGATGCCATCCGGGGACTCCTAAGAAAGAAACAAACTAGCTTCAAATAATGGTGACTTAGCATCACTTCAGTCTTTCTGAATCTACTATGATAATTTAACTGCATTATCTTTTAGCAAACTCACCCTAGCTTAGGTATTCTCGGGCTACAAACTAGATCACTCTTGAGTTAAATATATCTTTCAACAGTTATGATTCTCTTTAGCTTAAAAAAGTGATTAATTAGACAGGGATATAATTTTATGCCATACACAGAACAATGGAAATCTAAGAAAAGAAATAAATACTTAAATTTTCAAATTGGTAAGATTATTCTACAGAAAGTCAGCTTGCTGCTTAATTGCCCTACCATCTTACCTCCCTGGAATGTATTTATACTGTACTACACAGGACAAGAATTAAAAAAAAGAGCTAAGTAACTTTAAGAAGCAAATTTTCCATTACTAAAATATAGTAATATTAGATTTCTAAAATCCAAAATATCTGCTAGTTAATTTGCTTTTCTATCTTCCTAACTCCTTTGGATAGGTTCCTGTGTGGTGTCAAGGGGTGAAAAACAGTCAGAGTAAGTTAGTTAGGGGCTGAGGACAAATCTTAGTTGTTGGGTACTTGCCTGATACAAATGTGGTTCTTAGTTTGATGCGAGCACTTCAAAAATATTTCCACTAGCAAAAGGATAACATAAGCTTTTCCACAAAAGTGACATTCTTCTAATCTTTGTCTGGTAGTAAAGTCTCCTCACAATTCAATGTATAATATATATCATACATAGACAGATAGGTAGGTAGATAGATGATAGATAGATGGATGGATGGATGGATGGATGGATGGATGGA
>LOEQ01001855.1:263309-275911 GCA_001685075.1 Bramus lutescens
GATGGATGGATGGATGGATGGATGGATGGATGGATGGATGGATAGATGGATAAACAGATGGATAGACAGATAGATAGATAGACAGACAGACAGACAGACAGATAGATAGACAGACAGATGGATAGACAGATGGATAGAGATGATAGATAATATAGATATAGATAGATATAGGTACAGATATAGATAGATATGATATACATACATGTACACATACACATACACATGTAGAAAGGTAACTTTTACTTTTCCTATTTCTGTGATAAAATCCCTGACAAAAGTAACTACAAACAAAAGGGTTTGTTTTGGTTTATAGACCATCGCAAGGGAAGTGATGGCAACATTGTGGCCACAGTCAGCAAGAAATGGAAATTGATGAATGCTGGTGCTCAGCTCATTTTCTTATTTTTATTCATTCCAGGACACCAGCCCATGAGACTGTACTGCCCATGGTAAAGGTATATCTTCCCACTTAAATTTAACTGTCTTGATTAAACCTCACAGGAGAGCAGATGTTTATCTCAAATTGAATCTCAAACCTGTAAAGTTGTCAGTCTATGTTAACAACCACACAAGTATTCATTTTAGGCTGTGTGCCATTGCTTTGACTATTTCTTCCTACCCCTCAGGACATCAGTTTATTATTTATGCCCACAACAGGGAAAAAAAAGTCATCCAACCTTTCCTCATTAACTTTTGAACATGTGAGCTACTCAGTATAATATGTGTTCCATATCCAATTGCAAATTAAGTATTTGCCTGTCTGTTGGCTCATTAGCTCATAATACAAATGAGGAAAAGATCCCTCGAACCAGGCAAGTGGCATAAATGCTTCATGAAGTCAGTCTCAGGGATATTATGCCCCTCATTTGGTTATCTATAAACTTATGCTTTAGAAATTGTTTATTGTTATGGAAAGCTTACAAGCAGTGTGCACTCTAGTAATCCTGCAAATGTTTATCAGAGGTTTATGAAGGGAGGCCAATGTTCAGGTCTTTTCAATCATGTGTTGACTAAAAAATATATATCATCTGTTGAGAATAATACATTCTTTTTGAAAGAGATAGTCAGTAAACACTTAAAACATTGTTTATAGTATGATAGACAACAAATGCTCCAAAAGAGGATAAAGGATACAGACTGATACAGAGGGATGGGAGGCATGACAAAGAATTTCCTTTCCACAACGAGGATGTCAACGTGGGTAGAAAAAGCAAAACTGATGAGAGGTGTCTACCCCTAACTTTTGCTATTGCTCATCAATTTATAAATTAGGTTCACTTAATAAATACCTATATGTTCTATTAGCATAACTAACATATTTACCATCTTGAATGTAGTGGATTTCTCCCTAATCTATTCTTGTACAAAGCAGGTTATTTAGCATATTTAGCATGTAGAGGCAATACCTGTGATGGGGGGATAGGTAAGAATACAATTGTTTTCACAGTCTACTTTTTACAAACAGACACTTGACTATAATGTCATTCGTCACATAGAATAATGTCTTTTTCGTTTATGCTTATCCATTGAAGAACCCAGTTGAAAGGCTTTCAAGACCTAAGCCCTGCATCCAGGATTCTCAAGTCTGCCCAGCACAAAATCACCACAAGGCTTATTAGAACATGTACAAGCTTCTGTCCCAAAGTTTCTGGTCCAATATGTTGAGAGATTCCTTTCTAACAGGAACTTAGATGATGCTGATCGGACACAAAGAGAATGGATAGATATGTTGTGTTATTTCTGGTGTGATTTTAATGCCCCTCACCTCCTCTCCAAGGTGACAGATGAACCTGGAGTTCTCATTGCCTGTTCTGTGCAGCTGTACATAAGGGTACTGTTTAATGTTTACTTGACTGTCATGCAAATCTTTCTTCCAGCCAAGAAAGAGGAGGGGAAACTGTTTTTCCTCCCTTGACTGTTAGTCAAACCAAATAAACAAATCCTTTCTAGGATTCAAACAGCACCTTGGTTGCATTGCAGCCTTAAAGCCACAGAGTGCATTTCTAAGATTTTCATGGCCACTCAAGAGCTCTGCAAAAATTCAGTTCCCTCCACTGCTCTCATTAATTGTCCAAAATACTTTCTTCCTATTGAAGAAATTAAAACACCCTAAATAAATATAAATTGTATGTTTATGGATGGGGGAGCACCAAGAACACCTCTCCAAGCATGAAGAACATTTATTTTAAATCTTCTGCCTTAGTCTCTAAAGAATCTGGTGTTTCAGAAAATAATAATGAGAATAATCATAATACTACAAATTTATGGCAGAATGGAAATGACTAAACTCAACAAGTAATTCAGGGCTATTTTCAGAAATTCAGTGCAGTGAAGTAAGGAGGAGTTACATTTGAGCAAGCTGTGAGATTATCTCAGCTCATTTTTACAGAACTGAAGACTGGCCAGCAAAGTTTTCTTAAGCAGAAGCCAGGCACCACTCCCACCACTACAGAAATGAGCATCGCAGGCTATGCTTGCCAAGGTCTGCTTCCTGTGTCAGGGAGGTGAGAGCAGTGATAGAGAAAGGGCTCCTGGTGGCTTCTAAATGAGCATGGGCACTTCTGTGTATCAGAAGTAACTAAAAAGTCCTTTCTCTTGGTAAAGTAAGCATAAAGTCTTATGCTACCAGAATACAAGGGGCACTCATTAAGATTGGGCAATCAATCAACTTCTTCAAATCAATCAAAGAAAATATGTTGGGACAAAGGTCAAACACTCTTTTCAAAAGACAGACCGATTCTGCCTGAACGTTAAATATAATTAATAAGCAAGTTTTTCTTCACCTTTGAATACAGTGTAACGTAAGATGGGTTTACATAAATCATACCCTGACGTTTGAAAAGTAGTCGTCTAAGAATGATTTGACTCTGCTGTGTTTAGTGTTGAATTACTGTCCTTGTAGGATCTCTCATTCCACTTAAGATTAAAGTTTTAAAAATTGTTTTGAACTTATGAGTGAGGTGCTGAGATCGGCCTCCGGTACACTCGGGAGCTGCAATCACCTGCGTCTGCAGCTCTCCTCTGCCCTTCTCTTTGCTGCAGCGACAGATCGCTTTATTCGTCTGCCAAAGCCATGATGCTAACTGGTTAAGCTACATGCAGTCACCTCAATCCTGTGCCTGTAGTGAATGTCTCTAGGCTTAAATTGCATCACATATGCTAAATTACTTTTACAAGTGTAAAGTTTGGACACAGCTGACTTCAAAAAGGGTGTTTTGTTTATTTGTTTGGTCGGTTGGATAGTTTTGATTTGTTTTTTAGAAGCATTTTGGCTTCCTACTTAAAAGGCATATAATTAGACTTGTAACCTGGAAGATATTACAGTTTAGAATAAAGGATATTAGGAAGTTATTATCTGTCAATCATTGTCCTCTTCTCCTCTCACTGGGGAGAAGTGCAAATGAACATCAATGAAGTTTGTGCTTAGCAAGCAGAAAGAAACTGGAAGTTATAAGCAAGAATTTGGAAAGGGCTAGGGAGTAGAAAAACATTATTTTGACCATATCTTGAATATTAAAAGTAGAGGAACCGGAACTTAGCATAATCATCATCAGAGAATCATTACCCAGCAACTGATGGGAGCAGATGCAGAGTCCCACAGCCAAACTATAGGCAGACCTAGGGGAATCCCATGAAAGCAGGATGTGGGGGGGGAAGGATTGTAGGACCCAGAGGGGTCAATGGCACTGAGAGAACACAGTTCACAGAAAGAACTAAGTAGGTCTCTTTAGGGTTCACAGAGACTGAAGTGACTATCAGGAAACCTGTATTGGTTTGTGCTATGTCCTCTGAATATATAGTGTAGCTATTTAGGTTGGGGGTTTTGTGGGACTCCTAACAATATATTGGGGCCTGTCTCTGACTCTTTTGCATGATTTGGGGACACTTTTCCTCCTACAGGGTGGCCTACTGGGTTTGTGCCTAGCCCATGACAATGTTCAGGGAACCAGGTAAAAGGAGAAAATCAGAAAGAAATCAATCCAGACAACAAGTGAATGTAATTTAGAGACATAAAAGATTGCCAGGAAAGGGCTTCATCGCAGCTATTATATTGAAAGGAACTGAGACACCCCTTTCTCTCTTTTTATCTATACAATATGAAAAGCTACAAAGACAAAGGAACTAATGATTTTTCTGAGGTCCATAGGAAGTCAGGTCGCATTACGCACCACCACACTGAACTCTTGAGAGAAAGCTAAATACATTAGGTTCATTTCTCTCTGCAGAGGATATACTCCAAGAAGTTCTTTGGCTACTTAAAATCAGATATGATACCAAGCCATATGCATACTAGAGTTTACTCTATGCATATGTTTGATAAAGTTTGTATGAAAGATATTGTGAAATACACTGGTTTTACACACACACAGACACACACACAGACACACACACACACATATATATATATATATACATTTAAGAGCAATAGTACAGGAGAATGACTTTTTTCAGAGATGAATTTGATGTGCAAGAAGTGAAAAAATATCCAAACTGAATTCTCTGTAAAGCAAAGAGTCCTTGCCTCATTCAGTGATGCCAGCACTACCCTTCTATAAAAATGTAAAAAAATACACAAATTGAATATTATGGACCAATATTCATAAAAATAAATATAAAACCCTCAATAGGATATTAAATAAAATGCAACAATATGCAAAAAAATTATTGGCCATAGCTAAATGAGACACAATTACAGATGGGCAAAGCTGCCTAAACACTTGAAAATCAGTTGAGACTCTGTAGGAACACAGTCAGAAAGAGCAGGTAGGCTAACTGCAGACCTTCACCTCTCTTCCTGTTCCTCCAAACTCATCTCAAGCCCTGCCACAGAACCTGCTAAAGGCTCCTTTCCAACCCTGCCCCCATCTCCAGGGGATCCCATGGATATTTCCCTCCTGTCCTCCCTTACCTTACACCCAGCACCAGAGTCTCATCCCCTGCTGTGTAGTAGACCCTCTTCTGTTGCCTCTGCTCATTCTCTGCCTCCATCCCAGGAATCTAACCAAGCAGAGTCTAACCGAACACCTGGCCCTCCTTTCTCTTGTGAGTTCCCACCACCACCACAGCTCATCACCATTCCTACATATCACAGTACCCAGAAACACATTTTAACTGGAACACCCAGTACCCATACCTATCAGGACCCTAGAAGATTTTCTTAGGAGCAACACATTCTCCTGAGAACTAGAGAGGAAACAGAAACCAAGGAGCAAAACACTCACCCAACAAAGACAAGACAAGATACTAGCTCCTACAATTACAACCTTCCCAACTTCAAATGCCTAGACGCCAACATAAAAACACAACAGCCAGGACAATAAGTCTCCCCTACAGCCAAGCAACCCTACCATAGCCAGGCCTGAATGTTCCAACATAGCTGGAGCACAAGGAAAAAGGCCTTAAAACAACCTTATGAATATTATTTAAGTACTTAAATAGGAAAGTAATAAATCCCTTAATGAAATCTATTAAAACACAACAAGCAGTAGAAGAAAATGTCTAAAAACATTCAAGACCTGAAGGTAGAAATGGAATCTGCAAAGAAAATCCAAACTGAGGGAAATATGGAAATGAAAATTTTAGGAACTCAAAGAGGAACGACAGAGGCAAGCTTCACCAACAGAATACAAGAGATGGGAGAGAATCTCAGACATGGAAGACACAACATGATAGAAGAAATGGATACCTCGATAAAACAGAATATTAAACCTAAAAACTCCAGGCACAAAACACCCAGGACAGCTGGGACACTATGAAAAGACCAAATCTATAAAGATAGATCAGTTGTTCTCAATCTATGGGTCATGACTCCTTGGAGGGTCTACACAGGGATCACCTAAGACCATCAGAAACCACCAATATTTACATCATGATTTATAACAGTAACAAAGTTACAGTTATGACATAACAAAAATGGTTGGGCTTCACTATAACATGAGGAACTGTATTAAAGTTTCGCAGCATTAGGAACATTGAGAACCACTGGAATAAAAGAAGGAGAAGAAACCAAGGCTAGAGGCACAAGGAATATTTTCAACAAAATCATAGAAGACAATTTCCCTGACCTAAATAAGGAGATGCCTACTAAAGAATAAGAAACATAGGACACCAAATAGATTGGGCCAGAAAAGAAAGTCCCCTTGCTTATTACATAATAAACAGAACACTAAACATACAGAACAAAGAGAGAATATTAAGAAAGACCTTGCAACACACACACACACACACACACACACACAATCACACTAAATGGGATGTCTCCATCAAATCCATCCCCTCAGAACATAGAAGACAAAAAGAATGTTAGAGCCAGAGGCAGTGGAAGACACCAGGAAAACAACACCCTCTAACTTTACTGAGCATATGAACTTACAGATGTTCATGTGAGTTCACAGAGCCTGAAGCAGCAAGCACAGGGCCTTCATGGGTCTGTGCTAGGTCCTCGCCATATACATTATGGCTTTCAGTTTAGTTTAATGGGGCTCCTGAGTGTGTGAATAAGAGGATCTCTGATTCTTGTGCCTTCTCTTGGGGGCCTTCTGCTGGTTTGCCTGGTCCACATTTGATGTGATGGTCATTGTTTGATCTTATTGTATTGTATTGTGTTACGCTTTCTTGCCATCCTTTAGAAGCTGTTCTTTTCTAATAAGAGATAAAAGAGGATTGGTTCTGGATGGGAGAGGAGTTGGAGAGGAACTGGGAGGAGTAGAGGGAGAGTAAACTGTACTCAGGATATGTTGTATGAGAAAAGAATCTATTTTTAATAAAAAAGGAAAAGAAAATAAATAGTTAAGTATGTAATTGTAACAATTATAAAACTCCTCCCAGTCCAGTATAGACAGTATTAAACCTATAGAGCCTTTTTTCATTTCTCATTGCTAACTATAAACTTCAAAAGGATTAAAGAGACAATGTAAGGATAACTTTCAAATGTATCAGGCTTTTAATGAGTTCCTTTGGGAGTTTGGAATTTAAGGATCAGCAAAAAGGTGGGGTCCTGGGCAATTTCTTCCCATATGTACTAGAGACTGGCTTCTGGATACAGAATTGCGATCACTGTGCTGGTAGTTGGTTTTGAGAAGAAATGGTCAATTTCAAATGCCCTAAGTCGAGGAGAAGCCCCTCTGACATGAAATTTCCTGACACTACTCACGAAGAGTTCAACTGCTGCTACATCAGAATTAAGTGACTGTAGCATGATCATTGACTTCCAATGACCCTGAGAAAGTTCTTTGTGTAGAGATTATGAGTGGGGAGGGTGGGGCTGGCAGGAAGCACCCTGGTCTGGTAAAACTTTCTTGTTTTAGTGAGAGACTCTTCATGCCCACTCTGAGACTCGCAGTACAGAGGGACCACTATTCTCACATAATATGAACTCACAGTCCTCTCTGACTGAAATACCTCCTCTTGAAATCTTGAGAACACTCAACTCTTTCAGGTAGACCTAAGAGGGAGCAACAGGAGCTCTGGTGTCAGCAGACACCAAGCAGGCAAAAGAACATTACCAAGGAGCTAAAATTAAACTGCCTTTGGCATTAAAACAAGATCCACATGTTAAACATGGTGACTGATGCTGAAGGAAAAAAACTAGAGCAAATTCCGGAGTCTCCTAATTCAGTATCCAAGGAAGCAACTGCAATTTGAATAAGAAAAGAAAATTAGCTGATGTCACAATCAGGTGGAACCAGATGTGGAAGTTATTTGAAAAATGATTTCAAAGTAGCTATCATGAAACTGCTTCAACAATCAGTGACAAATTCTTTTGAGCTGAATGAAAAAGTTGAAAACCCCGAGAAGCAACATAAAAGTTACAAAGAGAAATTATATAACAAAATAGTAAAATAACTGAAATTTAAGAACCCTTGTCATGAGCTCTGTTAATTAAGCAGAGACAACTGACAAAGGATTATATACATTTTCAATATTTCCTAAGAATTCACTGAGTGTAGAAGATGCAGCATAACTTGTCTGGAGACCTTCAGTGAAATAGAGGAAAAAAGAATCTTAAAGAAATCGCTGCAGAAGTAGCTACAACGGTGACAAATGTCTTGAAGGAAGAAATATTAATGAATACAGGTAATTACTCTTAGAAGCAAAGAACCTGAAGGAAAGATGAAAATAGAAGGAATTCACAAGGCTGAGGCTTCCTCTTGAAAGGGATCTGACAGTTTCCTGCAGAGTTCCTTCTGGCTTGGCCTGAGGAGACTCTGTGGCTGCACTCTTGATAGAACACCTGTAGTCATCCCCACGCTTCCTTAATAGGAGTATATTATGAAAGAACAGTTGCCACAAGGGACTGACTTGTAGACTTTTCTTATGAGTAAATATGAATATGGTGTCACGACTATTTTGAATTTAGAAGCATTGGAACAGAATTCGAAGTGGAAGAATGAGAAAACAATTTTGAAATGCCCTCATTATAAGGCACCTGGCTGCATGTATCCTATTGGCAGATGAGATTGAGGGTTCCCCTGTGATAAACTGGTGATGTGGAGTTGCCTCCCTTTACCATATACAGATATTCACTGAGAGAAATGTATGACGTTGCAAAAAGCAGGATGGAAAAACAGGAATCTAGGGCATAACCTTTTGGATTAGGGAAGGAAGACATCCCACGAAGAAAGTTAAGACAGGGAGGACAGAGAAGAGATATCAATACCTGATAGCATTAATAAGTAGGAGTGGAAACCATATTGTTTCTTTGTCATGTGTGGAAGACATATCTTACAGCGGATGTTCAGTCCTCAGGATCTTCAAAATCTTTCTGCCTCCTCTTCCATAATGTTCGCTGAGTCTAAGTGTAGTGGTTACCTTATAGATGTAACAATTGGAGTTGGGTACCCCATAGTAATTTATTTTCTGCATTTTGAGCAGTTGTGGATCTCTATAATAGTCTCTTTATCACTTCAAAAAGAATTTACTTTGAAAAGAGGTGAAAGCTATATTCATCTCTGGGCATAAGGATAAATACTTACAGCATTGTTAGAAATTATATTGGCTTAGGAAAATGGTTATAGTAGCTTTCCCTCTGGGGTCTATGACTAGAGTAATTGACTAGGTTTACAATCCTAGGCATGAATTCCTTCTTACTGTGTGGGCCTTAAATCCCATTAAGCAGCTGTTGTTGTCCTCCAAGATTAAAATGCCTATTGAATGAGCCACTGATAATATCTTGCTGGGGTGTTTATAGTTGCAATTCAAAGGTTTTGGTCATTTAAATAAGACCTGCATAGCAAGACCAGCCAGCATGCCAACGTGAGTGGGGGAAATCGCATATGGCTGGATCCCCAGAAGAAGAGCTATAGGCAAGCAATTGTTGCTGAAACTGAAAATCAGCCTTCCTCAGGGGTAAAGCCTCTGACTGGTAATGCAATACTAAGTAGTTAGTGCCAAATATATGTATATGCAAGCAACACTGCATAGCTTTATAGTGTGTGTATGCGTATGTGTGTGTGTACGAGAGAGAGAGAGAGAGAGAGAGAGAGAGAGAGAGAGAGAGCCTGTGCATGTGTAACCTGGCTGGCACACCTATGGTGGTCAGGAGACAACTTACAGAATTTTTATTAACTCTATCCAGCATTTGCAGGTTTCAGGGAATCAAATTCAGGCTTTCAATCTTGGCAGCAAGGGCCTTCATCCATTTATCTATCTGAACCTTTTATCACATTGCTTTGTAGGTAACCACACCAAGCCAAAGCTTGCCAAACTACAAATTATGCCCCTAATTAGTTTATTAAAACATAGTTTCTCTTGTCACTATTCTAGCATGTTATTATAGCATCAATTGAAGAAAGTACACAGAATACTTCCTAAATCCCAGAGGGAAAGCCTGGACAAATTACACTTCCTGCCCACTACTAATTGTCTGTTTATTTTCAAGGGAATAATACATAGCACAAGAATTTGGAAATACAACCAAAAGGAAACAACCATTGTTTGTATTGAGGTATTGTTAATTACCATAGAGGCAGAATAGTGTAATGATTAAGAGACGGCACTTGCTCTAGATTCTAAGCATCTTACAGATGACAGCAATTGTTAGCATCTGATAGATGCCCACAGTAAGCACATGGGTTGGGTATGTTTTCCCATTACGCAAAAAAAGTTAAGCGAGAGGACCTAGAGATCTTGCAAAAAATATCCTACATTTGAGATGGAATATGACTCCATCTTCTCATCGTGCAGCCTGAAGATTTTCCCTCTTGAATATTGCTTCTCACCTGTTGTCTAAGTTTGTGCAAATTGCATTTTTGTTAGTACTTAGACTTGCAAAGTAGAAGGTGTACTCAGCATGTGGTGACATTAATCACTGAGAGTCTATAGAGAAGAATGAGCCCTGTGAGGGGATGTAAGTGAAGCAGAGGGCATTTATTAGAGAAACAGAAAGACATTACAGAAAGAGGAAACACCATATCAAACTGTAGGTGTGGGAGTTATTATTTAATTGTTTGAGAAATGACAAGTAAGCTCTCCTGGAGCTGACAGCTGTTTGTGCACCATAAGATGGGAGTTTTGTGAGCATGTCCTTCCTCATAAGAACTCAGTCTGATTTGTAGCATTTCTTATAGATGTGCTTTCTTGACACAATTGTTTTTTAAGTAAGACTGGAGATAATCACTTAACTTTCTTTTCACTTGAGCAATGCAGTGGCCTTTCCAATCACAGGGCCTTCCTTTTCCCCCCTTAAAATTACAAATGCCTTGCACAGGACATTTCTGTACAGCAATCTTGTAGATTGCATTTTGTTAAATTAATTGCTTTCTCATGTATTGCCTCTGAAACAGTAGCCATGTTGTATTTGATTACTGTTCAATGTTTCCAGCTGAGCCCACTTTATCTTCTTTTCTATCTCCACACCTTACCGTCACAGTTTTTTCCATATCTGCGATGATTTTTGAAAATTTCAAGTCAGGCAAGTTACTGCTGAAAATTTCTAACAGTTTCTTGATTCATTCTAAATAAAACCCACACACTCTTATCTTTCCCTGCAGAGCCCAATAGACCTTGCTTCCTTCTAGAATGTATCTGACCCAGTTGTACCTTTCTTTTTATCTGCATTGCTTACTCCTTCATCCCCTTCAAAACCCCTCGATCAAATGTCATCTACTCATGGAGTCTTTACCACCTGCAGTGATCTGAGTGCTTGTATCCCTCCCAAAGCAAAGTACTGAAAACTTCAACTTCCATGTGAACCTGCTAGAAAGTGAGCTGTTTGAGACTGTAGGCCTCAAGGGATGGAAATCTCTGGATTGAGATCATGAAGAGAGGACCACAGGGAGATTTCTCACCCGGTTTCCAGTTTAGGAAGATAAATGTATGTCCTTTGAACTAACGGAAGCTCTCATCAGAACCCAGGCATGCTGACACCCTTATTTTGAATTTATTAGAGTATATTCTAGGGCTGTGAGAAAAATAATTCAGTTGGCATCCTAAATTATGAGGCTATCAGTAGCTCCTTAACCATAATAAACTGCATGAGCTTAGGTGAGGATTTACACAGCTAGTCAAAACTATCTTTTCATTCAGCGGAATACTCAGGACTGTCTTATTTTCAGAAAGGAGGCAAGAATCTCTGTTATGTCACCAGCAATCTTTGGGGACAGAAGATAACTCTACAATCACCTAAAGCCAGATGAGCATTCAAAATTATGTTCATCCTGGTTTCTATGATCTAAGAAAGTACATACTTGTTCATCGGCTAGATCTAATGACCATCTGCAAAGATGAGGCTATTTCTCTATTACCTCAAAAATGCATTATCTGAAAAGTTCTTTGACTTCTCACTCCATTTCTTGATATATAGAGGTAGATAAAAAAAACCTATAGGATTTTTGTTTGTTTGCTTGTTTGGTTTGGTTTGGTTTTTGTTTTCTTTTTTTTTCTGCTCCAATAAAATATGCGACAGGAACAACTTAGGGGGAAGAAAGTTTTGTTTTGGTTCGTATTTCAGGTGGGGTTTTGTCTATTATAGTGGAGAAACCACCGTAGATATTTGGTAACTCAGAAGGCACAGAGCTCAACTGAGGCAGGGACTGGCTGTAACCCTGAACTTACCTCCGCGCATGAGCATGATCTACTTCCTCCAGCTGTGCCTCCCTGTCCTCTTTCCCAAAACAGTGCCACCAGCTGGGAGGATATAACCAAAAGGGGAACATTTCACATTCAAACCATAAAAGCAACCTTGATATTCATTCGTTTTATCAAAGGGAAGTTAGCAAGCACCATGGAGATGTGAGGTGAAGAGTTGGGAAAATTGGAAATCAATACAGCTTTTATGGATTATCACTTGCTTCAGTGGGTGTTTAAAAATGGTTGGGAAGCTCAGTCCATAAAAGGATTTAATCTTGGAGCCATTAAAATGTAATTTTCTAGAAAGAATCCAGTGTGCTATTGCAGACTGACAGCTATATAGAGCTAGTTGTCTATTAGACAGAAATATAGTTAACTGATGTTTCCATGATGCCAAAGTCTTTCTTCCACCGTGCTCACACAGAAATCTGACTTGAGAAGCTATAGCTATGGGGAATATATCCCAGCTGGAGTATATGTTCTCAAAGAAACTTCTCTGCTCTCTCTCTCTCTCTCTCTCTCTCTCTCTCTCT
>LOEQ01001855.1:292318-303611 GCA_001685075.1 Bramus lutescens
AGAGAGAGAGAGAGAGAGAGAGAGTCCTGAATTTCCAAGGCTTAATCCTAATAGAGTAGGGTAGGGGTTAACCACCATGGCATCATTTAATCTTCCTAAAGTTTTACCTGCAAACACAGTCACATGAGGGCTAAGGCTCCAACATTCGTTTGAAAAATAATTTAGTTCATTCAAGGTAAGAATATAGCAAGGCAAGGGAGGCCATAGTAAAACATGAGAAATGGATGCATTTTTGAAAGATGGGCAGGGACAAGACTAGGCAGACTCTTTAACGTAGGGCTAAAGTTTCAAAATGGATCCCAGAAGCAACAAGAAAATAACAAACGAAGATACTGTCACTAAGAGTGTCACAAAATGAAATGAGACTAATTTAACATAAACTATAAACTATTAACATAAACCTTATAAGCTATCTATGGATGTCACAAAATCTTCCCCAGACTTTGGTGACTTAATATGTAGTGCTTTCTCTGGGCTGAAAATCTGGGTACTATTTCCTGAGTTTTCTGGTTCACAGTCTTTACCTGAGTTTTCCAGGAATGGAACACAACCAGAATGGACTGGAGAACTCTCAACTCCCGCGCTCATTAGTCAGTATTCTCTATGTGATGCCGGGGTTCACTTTGGCTCAGCCAAGCGCTCTCTTCATGTAGGTTTGTTTATTTTTTTTTCTGCCAGGCAATGATCCGTCTGAACTAAAGTCAATTTACCATTGGTTGTAGCTTTATAGCATTGTTTGTCATAGATCTCTCCACAAAGTAGCACATAACATCTAATTCACCAGCTTTGGTAACCTTACTTTAGAAATTACAGTTGATACACTTGTGTAATGTACTTTATGGGTTACAAGCAAAAGGTTGAGTGTCCCACAAAACTTGAATGTAGACAGTATGGAAATTCAAAGTTCTTTTACTTTTCTCAGTACTTAGTAATCATTTCTTTGTGTTGATTTCATTTGTTCTGTGATAATATAATTTATGTATACAATTCTGTTATACTCACTTCTATCTTCTCATAATTCCCTCCTATTTCTGGACTTTTTCTTCCTCCCTTCAAGTCCCTTCCTGTCACAGTCTTGCTGCAGCCTGGGTTCAGATCCTGACACAGAGAAGGGGCATAGGGAAATGAACTTTCTGAAACAGATGAGTTTCACACAAGTGGCAGCCCCAAATGTCCCCAAATGCCTTTATTTATACTTCAAAAGCAAGCCTTGTTTTACATATGAACAAACACAGTTTTCCCATCCTCAAACATTAACCTCTGGCAAAAACACATAGGTCAAATATATTTTTCCCAACTTTTATATCAAAACATCTTTAAACCAAAACAAAACTGATCATTTTATTAGCTTGGCCAAATGTAGAGCCAGGTACATCCTGTCTTTACAAAACTGAAAGGTTATAAACATAGGCACACATTTTCAAGAACAACAACACTGTTCAAAACTTAACAAAGCATATTTACAGAAATAGAGGTGAATTCTCTAGTGGCTGGCCACACTGCTTCTGGGATCTCTCAGCTTTCACTCCCTAATATCTGACTCTGAGCTTTTATTAAGAGCAATGAGAATTTGTGCTATACCTTACCATATACCTGAACTGTTTCTTTAACCTGATTTTAACAGAACAATGTAATAAGCAACCTTAGTTGCATCGGATTTCCCATATAATCAAATTTTACAACCTGAACTAATACATAGCTGCAATTTTAAATTATGTCCTCTTCCATGCCTCTAACCCAGACAATACAAGTGTATCATTTTCTGAAAGCAGCAAATCGAGACATCAAAAGAACTCTTCTAAAAGAAATATTCACCATAAATGTTAAATACATTTATGGGTATTGGCTGAAAAACAATAATGTTTGTAATACTGTTTGCTTTCTAGTCATTTGAATCAGTTGGAATCAGCCTCTGAAAACTCCTTCAAAAACTATGTTAAAGATTTCTGTAAAGTACCCCTCATCCTTCCACGTATGATGCTTTCTGTGATGTTCAATGAAGAGAGAAGGCCCTTTGTTAGGGACAGACATATAGGGACAGATTCGCAAGGCCATCTTCAGGCATACATAGATTCTGACTCATACAACAGGCAGAAGGAGGACAGAAGACATGTTAATAGGGAACATGAAATAGAGAATTTAAATCTGGATTTGTTCTTGGTTAAATGATGCCGAGGGGAGACGATTTTCTTTCTCCCTGTAATGCGACCCCAATGCATTGTTGGATATTTAGAGTTAATCACTCACTAACGTGTTTATTGCATACAGTCAATGTGATGGGAAAAGCTACTTATGTTCCTGAAACCTTGACTTCCTTGCTATGATGAACTTATATTAGTTACTTTTCTATTGCTGTTATCAAACAAGATTGTCATAACAACTTATAGAAGGGAGAGTTTATTTGGGATTTACAGTTCCAGAGAGATAATAGTTCATCATCTCACTGTGGGGAGCATGGCAGCCAGGAGGCAGGTAAAATGCTGGAGCAGCACCCAAGAACACACGTTTTGACTCACAAACAGGAAGCAAAAGAGGAAACTCTACATGACCAACATATTTTGAAACCTCAAAGCCTGCCCCCAGTAACATACTTCCTCCAGTAAGGCCACACTTCCCAATTCTCCTAAAACAGTGGCCGATGGGTTGGAAATTAACTATTGAAATCACTAAAATTGATTGGCAGTGCCGGAAGGGGTTGGAGGTGGAGGTGGGGGGAATCCCACTCAAACCACCTCAAACTATAACTTAATTTGCCTTTTGTTGGGTGTTTTGGCACATCAACCAAAATGAAACTAAAACATGAGGGTAATCCATCACACCCAGATAGGATTTGAGGCCTTCTCCACAGGACAGAATACATTCCTTGTACTGTAAACCCAGTCAAAACCCAAGGCTTAGGATGGATATTTTGGGTCCTGGTGGTAACTCACTGCTCTTTAGCTAAATTGTCATGGCAATAAATTTCATTTCAAATATTTGCATCCAGGTCTATAGAAATCATTCTTTTAATAATTTGTTTAAAAATTAGTTCAAAATTTCAGTATGTTTCCCTTTGAAAAATCATGAATAATATTTTCCATTTTCAACCTTCAAATCAATAAGGAGCTATAAAAATATTTTATTAGGTAAGAATCACTATAATGTTTGTGCCAGTTTTAACCTTAAATTTTGAAATGTGTTATATGAGATTACCTTTGAAAATGATGTTTATATTGTTGGATTTTCTACTCCCTAAAACTGTAAAATATTTGAGGTGTTTTCCTACATTTGTGTTACAGCCACTTGCTTTTTTTATCCTACAGTCATGGAACTTAATTGTTCACTATTTTCTGGAAGAATCGAATGAGGTCGGTTATGTCTGGTAAGTTTTGGAGTGACTTTGAGTCAATCATTTGAAAACTGCCTGCTTAGATACTTCAGGCTAAATATTAATTTTGACTAATATAAACATCAAATCAGTTCTCTTGATTCAATAGGTTTCCTTATGTTCACTACACAAGCTTTTCCAAGTCCCCTGTGATTCCTGAACCCCAAGGAAACAGCAGGCTGGCTTCCTTTTCCTAGCAGAAGCTTATTGATAAAAAATACACAGGCTGTATCTGTGCATCCAGAGGATGGACTGGAAGCAAACTTGAGGTGCAGTACCTCCAACAGTGTCTCTTTTATTCCCTTGTATCAAATGTTTTCTACCCCTGAAGTGAAGACAATAGTAGTGCTCTATCACAATATAAGTAGGCTCCCATTTCAAAATCCACTTGACTTGCTGTTACAGGAAAGTTTATTTTCATTGCTGCATTATATAAATAGAATAACTGAAATCTGAAGTGATTAGGTGAAGGGGAACAATTTCACAACTGGAAGATTTAAAAACCAAGAACTTGAACTCAGGTCTGGTCATGTGAAGGCGAGGATTCTCTCCTCCATACCACTGTGAATAGTCTAAAGACAGACTATGTTCAATTGTGTTTTCAGATGAATAAAATTATAGTCAAGGGCGGAAATCAAACCCCTGACCATGATCACAAATGCCCTCCAAACGGAGTTCCCCTCTCTCTCCTGCCTCTTGCCATTCTCCACTCTTTCAAGTTCTAACCACACACGATGGCTTGCCATCTACAACTTTATGCATTTGATTGCATTCCTATCTCTACCTAAATCCCTGCTCCCCTTTTCTCTGATTCCACTATATTTCATCTTCATCCCTTCAGGGATCTTTATTAGTTGTTCCTGAATCAAACTAGAGATTAGAATCACCATGGTGACATTTTCCTCCCCCTTTGCATCTCTACACCCTGCCTATGTGTGTCCTTATCGTATGTTTACACATGCTTAGAGCCCCTAAATGCTTGGATTGCCTTTACTTGGTTATTTGAATGACCAACGCAGTAACTTGCAATGAGTAGACTGTGTTGGGTAGAAGAAGAGCATAGAGTGTTCAAGCTGATCCTGGAAACTCTGATGCTATTAGCAAAGTGAAATTGAGGCGCTCATTTAGCCCCTCCAGCTTCAGCCTTAACTGAGCTAAGACCAGAATATTGCTGCAATACATTTTACATCTTTATTTTTGATTAAAATGATTATGTAAATCACATTGTAAGAAATGTCAGTGAGGTACAGGATATATATAGGTCCTAGAGCCTAACGTCTTAAAGAAAGTTAGTATTCTAGCCAGAGCTCTAGGAATGGGTTGTATTTGAATACAAATTTATTATGTATAATTGAAAGTTATTTCTTGCCTTTGGTTTGCAATAAAAATAATCTTCGGAAAAATGAACTTGATTAAAATGGAATCTATTTTTATCTTTTGTATTTTACTGTATGAGGAATGCTTTTAGGCAAGCACGGTTACACACTGTCGCCATCACTGTGTTTAAATCATCAGAAAGCTACTTCAGTGCCTAGGATGTATAAATCCCCAATCCCGAGTCCCTGGGGAAAATCAAAGGAATACAGTAATTCCTGATCTCAGGGAGCAAGTCAGCTTTTCTTGTCAGCTGTTTGGATTCTAATCAGATGAAAATTAAAATGATAGGAGTACTGTAATACTTTGAGAAAAACATGCATGTACATATCACTACTAATTGAAATTCTAGCTCTTTGATTTTATGTCTTTTTGCTGTGTGTGTGCTGTTGGGGAGGGTATAATACAGCTGTTCTTGTAGATGCCAGAAGATGACATCAGGTGTCTCCCTCTGTCACTTTTCATTTTATTTTTGAGATAGGGTCACTCTTATTGAATGTAGGGTTCTTCATTTCAGCTACATCGGTGGGTGAGTAACCTCCCGGTTGTCTCTGGCTCCACCCCCAGCACTGGGAATACAGGTACATGCCACTGCACCTGGCTTTGGGTTGACAATAATGATTCACAGCCAGGTTCTCATGCTTACACAGCTAGCACTCTTCCTATAGTGAGCCATCCCACAGCTTATGATTTTACTCTTTGTGTTGTTTGTTTTCCATGCAATACATGTCACATTCACCAAACAGATGACATCTGAATTCATTGGAAGAGGGAGTTATCTAAAAGTATGCATAAGAAAAAAAGAGAGAGAGAGAGAGAGAAGGGGCTAGGACATCGGAGCATTTCATTGTGTGGAATTCTGAGAGTCACACATTGGAGTCTGTGTTATTGTTTAAGGGACATATTTAAGGAAGGAGAAAGAAAAGCAGAAGAGAATGGTGGCACAGAAGGCACGGGAGGGATAAAAGTGCTTCGACTGTGTATTTATTTAAGGCCACAAAAGAAAAGGACTGCAAATACTTTTAATAGGTTATTTGATTAAAAAGTCATCCATGCCCTGGGAATAACTACCTCGGGAGGGAAGCAGAATCAAACTTCATTTTCCAGTGAGTTGGGGGTGGAATAGGTGTTGAGAAAATGAAAATTAAAAATCTGTCAAAGGATCTGTTAAGAAATCTAGTGCCAAAGAAAGCAGAAGTGAGTCTGAAGTCAATATATACACTGATTGGTGAAGGATTGATTGTTGTAATTGATGCTTTAAAATCACTAAAACAATAAGGTAATTAATAAAACACTAAAGCTGTAAGAAATAAGTGTTTGTGGTATGAGACTGGAGAACAAAAAGAGCTCTTGTGTAACTGAGGATATCTGAGTGAAAGTGACCTTAGTATTAGAGGAAAGGAAAGATCGAGTTCAGGGATGATGTCCACTAAGTGAGAAAGGAAGCCATTGATGAGAGTCAAGAAGCCAAAATGGTTCAAAGGCTTTTGAAACATGAGAAATAAATATAAAAATGACCACCAGGATGGAGTAACAGAAAGTAATAAGAATGAACAGAGAGGAGCAATGTCTCACTATTCTGAAGCAAGCCATAACTTTTGTTTCATAAGGTACTACATATACAAAAGTACATATGCATATTTAAGGAAGGATAATCTATGCTGCTTAAAGAGGGCTGTGGAGACAGCTCAGTTAGTAAAATGCTTTCAGTGTAAACACGAGGACCCATATAAAGAGCTTGGGATGGTGGTGTGCATTGGTCATCTCTCCACTGGGGAGGGGATGTCAGGCAAATCCTTGAAGTTTGCAGGCCAGTCAATCTATCTAAATCAGTTAACTTTGTGTCCAGTGAGGGACCTTATCTCAGAAAACAAGGTAGTGTGACTGAGGAAGAAACCTTTGGCCTCTCATGTACATGTTCTGTATACATAACAGCATAGACACTCATACCACAGACATAAAAGAGAATATGTAGAGATCCCAGAAAATTAATGGGTAAGAGCAGTGGGTCAACTTGCAAATGGAAGATTACATTTTCAGGAGTCCAGGAACACTTACATGTCACAGATACAAGACAAGGCACAATACCATGTAGCATCTTCAGACAGCATTGCCTCCCCATCAATGGAGCCAGTATTGAAAAAGATGTAACTCTGTCCCTGTGCTACCCATTGGGAGAAGAGCGAGGATTCAGAACTCAAGAGCCTTGTAGAGACTTTGACATTTAGAGAAGCATGCTTCAGGCTTTCTCCAGATCCTGCAAAACTGGAGACAAGAGGGAGACCAAAGGCTAGACTGGAAAATGCATTTGGAAAGACTGATTTCCTCAGCAAGAAATCCGTAATGTTTTCCAGGTGATTAGCTTCAGGAGGTCATTTTATTAGAGTCAACAATTGTAAACAAATAGGCTTGGGGTAATTCTTCAAATCTTGTATTGGCAAAGATTTGCTTTTTAAGTATACTGAATGTGATTGATGTTAGCCAGGATGGTATAGTCAATGTTACTTGTAGGTGGCTTGTTGAATACATGCTTGAAACAAGAATGTAAGTGTCTAAATAATTTGAATTGGTTGTTGTGAGACACAGTTATGGTACACAAAATTGAGTAGCTCCCTCTGGCACCTAGGGTATAGCCTCTTCCCGTACAAGAGAAAGTATTACTTGCAACATGATGTTTACGCTGCTACTATAAAAACTCTGACAGAAATGGGCTTGTCTGATAGGAAATTACAAACAGGCCCTGCAGTTTTATAAACTTCCAGGGAATCTATTCTTTATTTTGGTGAGCGTTTGCTTGTTTGCTGGTTTTTATTGTTGCCTTTGCCTGGAGGATTAACAACCAGATTGGTGGTGGTATTATTTGGGTAGGAAGTGTCCCCTCAAGAGCTTTGTGTATTGAAGGGTAGGTGCCCACCTGGAGAATTTGGTGACTTTAGAATGGGGACCTTAACTGGGAAGTAGGTCATTAGGGTCATGTCTTTGGAGGCAGCATCTTGTCTTATGCACTTCTTCTCCTGCCTTCCATAAAATGAAGAGCCTCTGTCACATGCACCTAAAACCATGATGTTCTGCCTATAGGCTCAGAATTAACAGAGTCGACAGATTGCACCCCCTGAAACTCTGAGATAAATATATCCTTTCTCCTTAAGTCATGTCAGGTACATTGCCACAATGATGTAAAGTCTGACCAGTACAGACAGACTACCACAAAAAGAGGCGTCCTTTAAAAAAAAGAAATTTGTATGACCTGCACTGATAAGACTGAAATTTATTCCAAATCAAATTCCCTAACTTGATATAAGAAACTGATATTGCAGAAACCAGCATACTTGTAAGACAATGTACCAAGATATCTATTCACTTAAGCCTACTTGCATGAGAAACTTGACAGTAAAAAGGTTATCAAAGCAGACAGGAAGCTGGTGTTGGAATTAGGAGAACAAAATAATTAATAATATTAAGGGAAAACAGCCTGATACAAGTATCTAAAATAGATATGGCCATCTCAGTGTGATCATAATAGTCCACTGGAGTTCTCTTCTTTATCGTCATATACAGTCATGTTAAAAAGCTGTGTAGCTGTGTGACTTATGAAAGAAACCAGAATACATTCAACTCTTAGAAGAGAAGGGCTTAATATAAAGAAATAAGTTTAAAGAATATAGAATTTTAAGAAACATACAAACATACACACGCACACAGACACACACATATGCCTTAGTTAGAGTTTCTATTGCTGTGATGAAACACCATGACCAAAAAGCAAGTTGGGAAGGAAACAGATTATTGAGATTAGGCTTCCATATCACACAAAGTTCATCACCAAAGGAAGTCAGGATAAGAACTCAAACAGGTCAAAAACCTGGAGGCAGGAGCTGATGCAGAGGTCATAAAGGAGTTCTGTTTATTTACTTATTCCTCATGGTTTGCTCAGCCTGCTTTCTTAGAGAGGCTAGGACTACCAGTTCAGGGATGGCACCACCCACAATGGTCTGGATCCTCCCTCCATCAATCACTAATTAAGAAGAAACTCTACAGGCTTGCCTGCAGTCTGCTCTTATGGAGGCATTTTCTTAKCTGAGGTTCCCTCCTCTCAGATGACTTTAGCTTATGTCAAGGTGACAGAAAACTGTCCAACACACACACAAGAGAGGGGGGATAGAGAGGGAGGGAGAGAGAGGGGGAGACACAGAGAGAGAGAGAGATTTTAATATAGGCTGTAGATCCAGTAATAAAGAAAAGAATGTCTAGCTGCAGGGGAGAGAGATTGGTTAGAATTTAGCTTTACTATGAAAGGGGTTTGGAACATAGAGTTTGCTGAGCCTGCGGGGGGGGGATTTATTTCCATGAACCACTGGACCTTGTAGAAGCTGAGTCAATTTGTATCTGGCAAAAGCAACAGCCATACTTGCATTAGCCTCTCAACCAGCTGTAGACACTACAAGGGCCTCATGCATCCCCTTGTCCTGGATTGTTCTAAGGAGAAAGCCCAGGGCTTTGTACTTGGCTGGTTGTCAAAAGAATTCTCGCTGACTAACTGTGGCTGGCCAAGCTGAGGCAGTAGCTCAGTCATACCAAATACAACCAGCTGTTTAAGTTTGGCTGCCCGAGCTTTCAATTAAACCATGTGATCTTTCCAATGGTGGACATTTTAACCCACAGAATATGACAATTTCATATGGGGAAACTGTATGTTAATGTCAACAATAAGCATTGACTCTTAGTCTAAGGGTGCCTTTAAACAATGTAGTCAACTGCAAAGCCAACTTAGATGTTAAAGAAATCAAAGGAAACCAAAGCTCAAGTACTCTAAGCAATGCGTTGGACCATCAGGCTCTGCAATGCATATGGTTGGAAAATAACTGCAGAGGATTTTCTGATGACCAACCAGAAGAGAAAAACACAGAGGTCAGGTCTTTAGGCACAAGTCTCCAGAAAACCTTTCTAGGGACTCTTCCCAAAACAGAGGTAATCACCCAGCTGAGAGACCCAGTTAACCTCTTTCTTTCGGGAGCAATATCCATGTCTCCCTGTAGTTCTCCCTTCTTTCTACTTCTGTGGCTAACAAAGCCTGCTTCTGATTGGCATAGTAATCTTTTAGCTGCCATAACTCACGCCCAAAATTACAATTGAGTCCTCTCATATTAGAAAAGTGTCTCTATCTTTTAAAGCTTTTGTATATCTCCACTCTGGCGTATTGATTTTTGCAGTTGAACAGTGAAGGCAATCTTAATTCTGGAAACGCAGAGGATTCATTAGTGTAATCTCCCTTGTCAATTAGTAGTAAAAATAATGTATTGCCAGCTGAGCTCCTATGTGCCTAGCCTACCTAGATGCCACTGATGGGAACTCTAGCTATGTACTAAGTCATTTCAGTTTCTTAGTGACCCCATTAGGACAAGTCAAGACTTCAGGAAATCAGATTGTGAAGTCCCTTGGTTACCAACACTCACCTTTTTCTTAATCAATATACAAACCTATCTATTTATCTTTAATGAACGTGTTTAATTTGCAAAAGCAAGTAAACTCAGTTTTAAACGCTATTATCTATCCTTTCCTGCTCCAATGAAACATTTTGGATGAGGTGGCCACTGGCAAATTTCTGAAACCTGGAGCAAGGACAGGTAGCATTCTACAAAACAGCTCCATCCTCTTGTCTCTTTCTAATTTCCATATTGTCCTCATCAGCCAAATACAGTTCAGATGTGCTCAGTTTGACGGCACATACTTGTAATCCCAGCACTTGCTTTCTGAGGTAGAGGCCAACCACACTTGAATAGCAAACCCTGTCATGAGAAAACATTTTTAAAAATGTGTGGTGGTTTGTAAAATAAAAGATATGATTAATGTATCTAGAAATAACTATTGTATTGATAGATTACCTGTGAAAAAAAACACCTCATTTTTTTCATATATTCATATGGTCTATACTGGTTATTAGAGTGTTACCGGTTCCAGAGAGAGCTGATTAGACAGATTCAAACCCTGTAAAATAAGGCAAAAAGCACTGAAGCAACAGATCCCATGACTCAACCCCACCTGGGTGGCACAGTGCAATAAGAACAAGTCAACAAGTCTTCTCCTCATGCTTTGACTATCAACGGAGGCTTCTGATTTCCAAACTAGAAAATGACTGTTCCCTGGAGACAACATCTTGCCAGACATGAGTAATCCCAGTATATGATGCTTCCTGGTACATCAGCCGTGCAGGATAGTCTCTCGTTAAATTCGTCAAATAACAAACATATACAACAAAAGTATGCTCCTCATGTGGTTTTATTAACAAAGAGGAAAGGACATTTTTAGATACCCTGGTCAGCATAAAATGAGAAGGAAGAATTTAAATGCTGCTAACACAAAGGAGAACATTCAATTACATTCGCCACCATATAAGATAACAGCTGAATTCAGAAAGGAGCTTCCTGGGAAGACAGAAATGGGTATGAACTCTCCAGGTTTCAACTCAGATAACATAACAAGAGTGCCACCCTCGTGCTGCAATCAGGAAGCTGCCAGGCAAATGAAGGACCTTTAGAGAGCACCTGGAAATGG
>LOEQ01001855.1:303685-323335 GCA_001685075.1 Bramus lutescens
TAAGTAATTTGAGGGGATGGTGCAGCATTTCCTGAGCCTGGGGAGCAGGGATTTCTTAGGTGTCTGTCATTTCACTAACTGACATTCATCAGCTACAGAAAATAAGAAAAAGGGATTGTGTGGCCATGATGGTTAATCTTATCAACTCTATGGTATTGGGGACACCATGGAAACGAATCTCTGGGCACATCTGTTCCAGATAATCTCTGTTAAGTTAGCTGAGATGAGAGGAGCCACTCTACCTGTGGGCAGCACCATTCCATGAGCTAGGGTGAGAGACGAAAATAGAAGGAAACAAAGTGAGCACAAGCTTTCACCACTCCCCACTTGCCAACTGTGAACCCCGTGCCACCAGTCAACTCCAGTTCCACCTCCATACCTCTTCCAGTGCTAATATGAATCCCTGGATCTGTGAATAGAAGAAACCTTCTTTCCTTCGGTTGTTCTTATCTGGCATTCTCTCAGGGTAATGAAGCAAATGGCCAATCCCAGGTACCTGGGAGTGTTAGGATTATTAGAGCTGATTCTCTTGTTCTTAAGACTTTTTTGTCTTGGTTTGAATACTTTCTTAATTAAAAATTCAAACCGGAGATTTCTTCCCTGGTTGCTGTCATCAGAAAAGTGCAGTTAACAGCTCTGGCTTCGAAGGAAGGATCAGAATCTATAAACTTCCTGAAGCAGTTGCATCCCTTTTATCTATCTATGTGCTGCTTCACGCTAAACAAGTAGGGTTTATTGTTGGGGCAGTGAGTGTGCGGTCTATACACCTAAATATTTACCACCTCGTCCTTTACAGAAGCTTGCTGACCTCCAAGAGAAAAAGATGAGGTTTGTTAGGATCCTTGTCTTAAAAGACTAGTGAACTCAATCTTACAGCTTGGTCTTTTCTCACGCTTGAGTCACATTTTCACAATTTCCCAAGACTCCAGACTTAGGCACAACCCTCACTCAGATATGCCAAGCTTCTTTGAATGTGTGGGTCAGGAAAACCTTGGTTATAGTAAAAGGTTTCTAAACAGAAAACAAAAATAAACTAATTTCAAATCAAATGTAGCAAATCTGGGGTCTTCCTAGCAGCATTCACCCATGTTTCATTGCCCAATCTCAGTGAGCCTTAATTCTGACCACACAGTATATTCACTCTGTCCTGCACACACCTCATACCACACAGCAGCAATGCTGCCCAAAATGTATCAGCTAGGTTCCAGGCTACTGTGTATTACAAACTGTAATATTTTATACTGCATATACGAAGGTTCCAGTCTTATAGAAAAGTAATGTTTAATTATGGAAAACAGACAATATTTTCCTACTCTTATTCCTTATCATGTATTAAATGATGCTATTCCTGGGGGCGATGTAAACACATGTATACCTACTGACCTAAGCATAGATACCAACAAAGGCCAACTTGGTGTACCAATTGCATTTAGTTGTGGTTAATTACATGTGATATGAATACAGGAGCAGAAACGTTGCAAAGACAGCTGCTTCATCAAAGCCCATCGCAGAATGTACGACAGCCGGAATCCTTGTGGACAAGGCACAACCTTCAGGCAGTTTAATAGTCTGAAAGGTAACCTTTTCTGGTGGCTCCATTTGTCTGAGCCTTTTCCAAGCAGCTCATCTGGTCTGCTTCCTTTAGGGTGCTTGCTGCTCTCTCTATTCCAGGGTGTTCTGTCTTAATCTCTTCCCAGCAGCTCAGCTGATCTGAGAATGATTCTCAATAGCCTTTATTGTTATTATGCTTGGGGAGGGATGAGCCTCGTAAATCTGTTCAGTTTCAGGGACTTCCTGAAGCTATTTTGAGATATTTACTTCCAGTTTTAAAGCTTTCTTGCAAGATGGAATGTTTTAATCCCAGAGGTTACTACTACACTGCATCATGTAAGAATGAAATTAAGAAACCAACCTGTACCCCACAGTGCTAATGAGACACCTGTATCAAATTCGTGTACCAGAGCATCGTATCTACTAGTGCCTGATTGTAAAAATTGCTATTTGAATTGCTGCTGACTTGAGTTTTACTTCTATTATATGTGTTTGCATTTATTTATTTAAATTACTTGAATATTTGCTTGGGAAATGGACAGACTTTTCAACAATATCTAAAATGACTCTAAACCTACTTCTGCCATTGTAATATGTGTTTAAGCAAAGAGATGCTTTCAGTATTGACTGTAGCAGACGTTTTCTTTCAGAGACCACCACTCAGCTCCCAAATCATGGCACAGAGACTTTTTATTAGTTATGAATGCCCAGCCTCATCTTAGCTCTTATTATAATGTGTTTGTCTTTATCAATGTTTTGCCTCAGGTCTTTTCTTTTTCTTCCTTCTGTATATTCTACTTTTCCTGCTTCTTCTGTGTCTGATTGGCTGGTGGCTGCCTGGCTGACTGGCCCCAGGTGTCTCCCTTCCTTTTCCCTCATTCTCTTCTTCTCTCTCATTCTCTCTTATTTATTCTCTGCCCAGCAGCCATGCCTATCCTTCTCCTGCATAATTATTGGATGTTCAGCTTTATATTAGACCAACCAGGTGCCTTAGACAGGCAAGGTAAAATAGCTACACATCTTTCCATAATTAAACAAATGCAGCATAAACATAATACACATTGACACAGTTAAAATAATATTCCACAACTGACAATTATAAAACCACATTATCAGTCAACTCTGAAAACTTAAAGTAACTAATGTTCTGTAGTATCAAAATCTCAGTGAAAGTTTAATTCTGTGTGAATATAAACAAGTACATAATCTTATTAGTATGTAAATTTGCTTACTTTAAATAAATTTCTTTATTATTTCTTATTAACAGATGTTTGATTTATATAAGTACTTTATATTGCCCATAGAAGGATCACAAATTTTTCTTGGGCAAAAGCCATCACAAGAGAAAAAGTTTCAGAAGGCCTGGTACATGCTAGGCTGCAGGCTAGCTGAAAAAGTGGCTATGCCTAGAATCATCATGGAATAAAGTTCCATAAGGCATGGTGATGACAATGCTTAGTATTCCATCAAAATGTTGACTATTATAGGATGCTCATAAAATTTTAACATTCTTCCAGTGCTGTAATCAGATGAACAAAGTTATATATTAGCACAAAGCACTTAGGATTATACAGAATAATAAGATTTTAAAAACATATGTTCACTCTACAGTCTGTAAGCAACAGGATGTTGAATAGTAGATGGTTGTAGTTAAACCTGCCATAAACTACATTATTCTTTCTAAATATGAATAAAATTACAGCAACAAAAATGGTTTATATTCAGCCACTAATGTGAACAGGCAGTATAAGTCAACTATAATGGATTAAACAAATCACAGCTGTGAATTTTTTATTAAGTAATTTATTTCATGCCATGTTTATCTCTGTTACTCATCGAGACATTTTTACCTCATGACATGGTATTTCATTTTCTTTATTTGAAGGAAAATATACCCAAATGTACAGTTCCACAGTTTTTCATTTCTGCTATGAAAGAAAAAGTCCTTTTAATCTTGCTAGCTTATTCAATGTAAATAAACCATCTAGAAAAATGAAAAAATTAGCATTTTTACAATAAGGAAAATGTCACCTTCAAATAGGTGCCTCAAAGAACAATGAAGAAACACAGAAAGTAGGCCTCCTTTTAACTTTCCAGGTATTTTCTCACCGATAACAGTGTGGCCTGATGCTTGTACACCATGAAGCACCTCCAGAATCTTTATAAAGTAGTGCACTAAAGCAGCAGTGTGGCTGGGCACAATGGTCCATACCCATAATCCCAGCTATCTGGAGACGAAGACAAGAGGATCAGGAATTCAAATCCAGACTGAGATACACCATGAGTTCAAAGTCAGTCTAAAATATAAAGACAGGTAAACAAAGCAAAGTTTAGGGGGAAGAGTGAGACGTCTTTGGTATTGCTTTTCTCTGACTCAACATGGAATAATAATCAGGTCAGTAAAAAGAGGGAAGAATTTGTTTTACTTTTATACTTAAATTAAAGGTGAGTTCCTTAGTTGACAAGGAAGGGTACCCACTATCAGTTAATACATTACAACACATCTCCTATATCTAAGGCCAATGGAACACTAAAGAAGAAGGGCCAGAAATATTGGATGAAGCCAAGGACCAAGAGGGCTGTCACAAGAGAGTCTCTTCTAAATAAAAAGAGAAAGAAAGAAAACAACAAAACAGCAAAATAAAAACAATAAAAGAGGACACAAATAGATGAAGAGGATCTGAAAGGTATTGGGAAGAAAGAATGAGAGGTAAATATGATCAAGGTATGTTGACTGAGGTTTCTGTCCTGCCCAGTTCCCGCAGTCATTAAGTCCCAAACAAATCACACAGAGGTCTACATTAATTATAAACTGATTGGCCTAGTATCTCAGGCTTCTTATTAACTCTTACAGCTTATATTAGCCCATAATTCTTGTCTGTTAGTCACATGGCTTGGTACCTTTTTCGGCGAGGCAGGCACATCTTGCCTGCTCTGTATCTGGCTTCCGTTCTGTCTGGGAGATAACTGCAGACTGAGCCTTCCCTATTCCCAGAATTCTCCTGTTCTTGTTGCCCCACCTCTACTTCCTGCCTGGTCACCCTACCTATACTTCCAGCCTGCTACTGGTCAATCAGCATTTATTTAAAATACTGACAGGGTACAGACTATTGTCCCACAGCAAAGGTATATTATATGAAATTCCCTAAGAATTAATAAAAATGTTATTTTAATTTTTTAAAAGACTAATTACATATGATCCATAAGCAATGGTTGAATATTCTAGAGTAAAATGATGCACATATTCCATAAAGCTAAGAAACAGGAATTATTTAATAGAAGATAAGGGAAAGGAAATTTTAATATAAATTTTCAAAAAAACCTTAACTTACTGTAACTAAAAGAACAGTCTTTTCTCTGACTTCAGACTTTTTTGGTCTTTTTCATGCTTCTCAGCATCCCTTGGCTTTGTACAGCTCCATTTTCTACATAAAACTGTTAGTTTTACATTTGTGTTACCTGTCTAAGCCTGCAGTTCTTACAACCATTTCTATTTTATTTGTCAAAAATGAAATAACAGATAATTCTTCCCATTATGGGAAAATATCTTCCCAGTTGAGAGCTTGATCCCTCTTTTCGTTTACAAAAGTATACAGGTCCACTTGTGAAGTTCAGGAAAGTAGTTTTGAGCTGTGAGATCACAACTGTCTTATTGTGTAACTCCTTCAGACTCAGTAATAGAAGGACATTTAGTGTTTTATATATGCTAGAATCAGTAATAAATTGATACCATTTTATTAGAGATCTTTTTAATCAAAACTTTGCTGGTAAGGCGAGTTGAACTCAAATACTTATGTAACTACAGCACAAGTAACTGGAAAGTTTGAAAGTAACTAGAACTTTACTATCTTGAGAAAACTGTGGGAAAAAAGTTGTTTTCTTTTTTGCTATTTTTTAAAATGTACGTGTATGTGTGTGTGTGTGACCCTGTGAATGTATGCTACATTTGTTCAGGTGCCCTCTAAGGCCAGAAGAAGGCATCCAGTAACCTGGAGCCCATGTACAGGTATCTGTGGGTGTTTGGATACAAACTCAAGTCTTCCAGAAGAGCATCAGATGCTATTAATCTCTGAGCTATCTCTGCAGAAACCAACTCCCAGAAACCATCCTTTTAAGATAGCACTGCGCACTCCTGGCATTACTTGCAGGCAATATATGTCTACTTTAGGAGTGTGTGTCTAGGCACACCAGCACTTCACTTTCCTTAAGTTGCATATTAGAACCTTCTTGTTTTTAGATTTTGGCATATAAAAACTAATATCTATAGCAATAAGGAATCCAGTAGGATTAGATAAAAAGATTAAGGGGGAAAAACTGTAGTAGATTAGGTGGAGCCCCCAATCTTGTAAGCTTACATGTAAGCTTTCAAACAAGAATCTGGAGTGATGAGATCATAACAAGAATCTCAGGACAGGATAATATAGAAAGAGGTCATTCTACATCCAATGAGCCAGTTTCTTTGTGAGATATGGGAAAGGAGCAACATGCATGTAAGAGGTAGAGATGGAGACAGAGGCTCAAATGGCATATCCATAAACCAAGGAACTGCAAATACTCCCAAAAGCCACCGGATGCTGGGAGACATAACGTCGATGCTTCCTCTTATTGCCCAAGGGAAACCAGTCCTGACAACAATTTGATTCTGTATTTATGAACTTTAACACTGCGGGAGAACACCTGATGCTTTAAATTACCATAATTATAATAATTTTTGATGGCTACCCATGGAAACTAGCCAGAAAACTATGAGAACATAGGAATATAGCCTCTCTATGAAAACAAAATTATATGGTGTGTGTGTGTGTGTGTGTGTGTGTGTGTGTCCGGGAAGTTATTACTTACCTCTTCTAGGTCAAAAAGGAGAAGAGTGGAATAAGTTATCACACCTCAGAGAAAAGCTGGGGATACAGAGAAGGGCCACCTGCCAGGAGCTGTGGCTTGACCCACAGTAATAGCAACTCACAGCCAATCAGCCAGCAGGTAGTAAGCAGGAAGAACAGCCCTGGCCTCTCCTGCCAACACATCCCACTGATGCATCATGAAAAGTGAGAATGCCTGGGGAAACCTGTCCCGAGGGCACAGAGCAGGGTGAGCAGTGAAAAGGAGTATGTGTGGGAGTCTACTGAAGGGTGTCTAGTGTTCCATTACATCAAGAATGCCTGACAAGTATTGTTCCAGCAAATCTTGTACTCAACACATATTTCTAAGCATGAGCAGGAAAACAGTCAACAATCAAGTTTACAAATGTCTTAATTCGTGAGAAATAAATTGTTTCTATACATCTTTGCCAACTTAGAGACCACTGAAGATAAAATCAAAATCACAACTAACTATCTAACTATGATATAATGCATTTAGCTCATATATATACCTGTTCTTCAGGCACAAAAAGCACACTGTTTTTATAACACATATATTTTGGTTTTCAAATATAAAACTTACATTGCCTGAAAACAAAACACACGAAACTGAGTTTTACTTAAGTATTGACTATAGCATAGAAGTAGTTAATACGGTTAGAACTTTGGGTGCTTATTCATTTTCAAATTGTTTCTGACAACTTGATTATTTTTAATGTTGAAAATAAAATTCTTGCTGGAAATTTTTGTCTTCTGAAAAATTGTATAAATTTTTCTGATAGTGCATATTGAGTAATTTATAATTATACTTCTGCCACTGACCTGTGTATTGTTTATAGTAATTAAATACTCCAACTAAGTTGTCAAATGGCTTCCCTCCAGTTCAGCCTTGTTAGCCCTCATTCTGGGTGCAAGTTTCAAGGTGGGACTGTGGGTCAATATTCAGGCAAGGCCTATGAGAATGAGATTAAATACTTTTATTGTAAATTTTCAACTTAGCATTTTATATTTTTGTTTATTTGTTTGTTTGCTTAATTCAATAGGCAATTCCACAACCATCCAATAGAAGAAATTTAAACTGCAAAGAATATGGATAAGGTAACTTTGTTTCTCAATCTCTCCACTTTCAAAGTGTGAAAACTTCCCCAAGAGCACTCTATTGTCTAATACTGTCCAAATAAACTGTGTGAGCTGTAGATAAATGGGAGAGCACTGTGGAGACAGCTTCTCAGCGGCAGGCCTCTGATGCCACAGAGCTCAGGTGGAGGAATAATATTTTACATAGAAGGCTTTGTCAGCTGCAATCATGAATTACTGTCCCCAGACCACTATCAAGAAGGAAGAGCTGAAAAGAGAGAGAGAATGAAGATCAATGCTTCCAGTAGAGAACATATTGCAGGGATGGACTTCCTGCCAGACAAGATCTTGAACAGCCTATTCCAAAGGAAAGAAAGAACTTTCATCGAGCCAGTGAGTGAGAAAGCATATCAGTGAGCGCCTATTCTTTTGGCTCATTTATCTCAGCTGAAAAAAGGAAAGAAAAATCTATTTGAAGGTCTTAAAGTAAGAAAAATAAATACTCTTAACTTTGGAAATAAGCAATCAGCATTTAAAACAGAATTTCCTGTAAACTAAGAAAGAATAAGTATCCATGAATATATTTCTGAGAGAGACATAGAATGAATAATGATGATGCAGAGGATTGTGGGTATTGTTGCTCCAGTTTAATACCCATCCAGAATTGTATGATTCAGAAGGTCTTCTCTCTTGGCTCATGACTTGTGACAGTGAACATAAAAGTAGGGCCTTCCAAGTCAAAGTCTATGGATATAAATAATTATAGCCTCAAATTAAAACCAGAACAGAAGAACCACAGATTTCCAGACTCTGCTTTGTGTTCTTCAGAGGGAAATCACAGTGTGTCAGAACCCATCGCCAAATTATGGGCAGTAAGGAAAGGGGTCAAGAAAATGATGTCAAAAGCAATCTAGGAACCACATGGGATACACTGAGGATCTAATAAGAAAATACACAGCAGACATTTGGCAGAGCCAGTCTATTTTAAACATGCTAAACTTCCAAGTCACAGTGTTCTAGGAGAAAGACAATCACAAATCCACAAGCTCAGAAGAGAGACAACATTCAGGACATGTTCTGGTCTGCAGGATTAGATGGCTGACTGAAGACAAGCTTCTACATTCAGTGGTGGTCAGACGCTGACTCCCTCTGTTCTTGGCGTAAGAAATGATCGACCTAATGTCTAATTTGTTAGACACAAAATATCTGAAGTATTCCAGTTCTGGCATCTTTATTTAAATCTATTTTGTTGTTGTTGGAGAATTGAACTGCTCAAAATTTTAATTAATATTTACAACACAAATCTAATTTTACCAGAATACATAAGATAGAGTGAGTCTAAATCAGGTAAAATTTAGGTTAATATAACCCAAAACACTACTATATAATCATTAACTAATAAGCACAGTAAACTATGAAGTCCAGTAAATGTGAGCAAGCCAGGCACGCATTATCTTTTCTAGTGATATGCGCCAATCACCTTGTTCAACTTTGTTTCATCTGCTTCAAAATAACTGCATGCAATAACCAATGTATTCAAATACACAGAGATTTTTATGAATCTCAAATAAGTAATCATTGCATTTTTAATACCTTGCTGTATTAAATTTAAGAAAAACAGTGTAAGCTGACTCCTATAATTTGGCATGGTTTTTCCTATTTTTTTTTTAAATAACATTCAGGAGCCTGGACAACAGTTCAGTAGGTAGATTTGGTCAAGTGACAGAAAGTTGCAATCCTAGCACTCTAGAGGTAGAGGCAGGGGAATCAGTTCACAAATTTAGAAAGCTTGAGTCTAGCCTAAGATGGGATGCAAGAGACCATAACCAAATACATGTGTGTATTTTTTTTCAAATTACAGATGAGCAAAATTAAACTCTAAATTAGACTTTAATCACATGGGAAAACATAAAGAAGATTTCTAAAATATCCAGGAAATTTAGAAGTGTCAAAAACTAAGGTAATAAGAAATTTGCCAAAATGGTAGACTAAACCCTCATATAAAAATAATTAGATTAGAGGAAAAATTTTGAATATGCCACATAAAAATTGGAGACAGACAGAAAGACTAAGAGGAAAAATTTTGAATAGGCCACATAAAAATTGGAGACAGAAGGACTAACAAAAACATTACAAATTATGGTCTTTCTATAAAAGATTGACTGGAGATATTATATTATAGGCACATTGGAAGTAAAGATATAAAATATTATACCCCAAGAGACATTCTAAAGCATTATTGCTCATTATGTTTTGCTAACGCCACCTATTGTGCAGTAATAAACCAAAACTCTAAATAAAAGATTTTAACGTTTTTATCATGAAGAAATGACAGATGTTTGAGGACGTAAAATATCTGTCCCATTTTAAACAATATCCACATATATACCAGAGCATCAAATCATACTCCACAAATTTTCCTCTTTCTGCTTTCGAAAGTATGAGAACTCCTTTCACTATCTTTTTCTTCTCAGACCAAGAGATAGCAGAGCAGAAAAGAAGAGACAGGAGAATCGAGTCTTGTAACAAAGTAGAGAGCCATGTTTAAAAGTATCTGATACGAAAATACAACAGATTGAAGCAGGACGTGATTTCTACTAAAAATTAGGATGGCTAATGGTGAGAATACTTTAACACCTCTTTAAGGTGTTTTGTTTTAATTAAATACAGGATTTTCCTCTCTGAAATTCATTTCGCGTCTCCTTTATTTTGTTTCAGTTTAGACCTACACTATGTGGCTTAGCCTATCTTTTTTCAGCTGCAATTTAAGCATTTTTGTTATTTTTCTGCTCTATCATGTTAGACATTTATGATAATTGTATCTGTGCCATAATCTATGTTCATATTCTTACAGGTATTGTTATAAAACAGAAGACATTGGTCTTGTGTGAACCTGAGAATTTGATGCACATTCAGAGGAAAGTACTACCCAAGATTCAAGACGGGTTTATCTGTGCTAGTGATCCAGAGAGCTAGTGACAGACAGCCGAACTGTGGCTATAGACATGGTGCTGGAGTTATAGCCTGAGGTACAATTATTTGTTCTATGTCTGTTTATTTACTTGTTGGCTGATTCATTTTTTTTGCAGTGCTAGGAATCAAATTCATAGCTTTATGATTGCTAGGCAGGCACTCCCTGTAGAGCTATGCCTGGGTCTGTTCATTTTTAATGGAAGCAATGCCCATTGAAAGAACCTATACTAAGTTGTTAAAAAACTATGAAAAATGAAGAGAACTGTTTGGTATAAGTACAACAAGTTCATGCGAAAGTGCTATCTACACAATTAGAGGGTTCTAAAAATTGATTTGAGATAAGAAGAGTGAAAATATCTGTGAACACTATCAAACATCTTTTTCTTAACTTCAATAGCTAAAAATTTAGGAGAATGTGTAAGTTTTCTTGAAATAATATGAATATTTGGGTCAGTTTGAAAACCAAAAATAGATTAAATATATTAATAATTATGTGCAACTGCTTTTTTCTTCTAAAGTTTAATGACTCATAAGCATCTTATAGGAAATATTTCAGACATTCAATGCTCAGTATCACCAAGCCTGCAAACATTTTTTAATCTAAGGTGCAGCAAATGTTGATAGCAGATTGGTTCCACTTATTAATTCCAAGTCCAATTACAATGTCGAAGAGAAACAGTCTTCTGAGATCTCACATGTTGAATTGTAAAACGGGTGGCATTCCCATGGCTAACACAGAAGTCTACCAGTGGGGATAAGCAGCACATAGGAGGCGACCCTTTACTAAATATCACCTGTGCTTCAAGATTTGCAGACAGGAGTTTGTTTGTATTCTTAGGTCTTGAATATTTAAAAGATTTGTATACACAAATCCATAAAGAAAATCATCACCCACTGTGTTTTTATTTATGAAATGTTCATATATGGGGAAATCACAAATGTGGCACTTCCCAGGTTCAGTCAGAATTAACATGGCAAAGAACAACTGAGGTTCTTATTACAGATTCTAGAAGCTACCAATAAATTGTTTCAATGTTCATTGTGATTGCATAACTATGAACGTAGAAAAAGATGATATTCCTTTCCCAGCAATATAATGAAATATATTAAGATTTATTTGGGAATTTTTTTCTTAATCTTATAAATTGAATGGATTAGAAGAAGATAAGAATTGTCGACTATAAAGATTTATAAGTAATGTTATTTTCATGAAGGAGGCTATAGTTCTGTGTCCAACACTGACAACAACAATAAAAGAGCAATGCTTTAATGTTAGTTTCCAGCTGAAAAAGTCAACAAAAACATACAGAATTTTACTGGAATAAAACAATACTTTTACAAAAGCATTAATATGGCTATCTTCCATGCTCAGGATTTTGCATACTGACTCAGTTATTATTCATTTTTAAAGAAGATAACGAAACTGCATTTTAGAAATTACACAAACACACACACACATACACACACCCCACAAACACGTTGGAGGGATTAAAGTCATTGGCTAGTGTTTCCCAGGAAACACTTTCAAAACCCATTTCGCAAATAAAAATTACCTTCTCCTCTTACAAAGGACACTGACTTTTGGCTATCCCTTCCTTTTGAAAACAGTTAATTAAATGAAAGATTCGTAATAGGGCTCTTTTCCAGTGTGTCTAAATATTTAGTAGAACAGTTCTGAGGCCTTAGAAACCGAAAAGGAAAAAAAAACTAACCATAAGCTGAAAATAGATAACTTTTGAAATGTTTAAAAGCTAGCTGGGGTGATTAATGTTCTGTTACCAAAGCAAGTCATTTTTCTGTATACTAATGAAATTTTAGGATTCTGGAGCAGCTGTAAATTCAAGACAAGAAGCATAGACTAGGAATTCTTATTATACAATCACTTGGCATTCAAGCACATAGGGATTCCATCCAACAACCCCAAAGGAAAAGTACAAGGTTGAAAGTATGGGTCTGTCTAGTAAACTATATAAATGATGGAAGATAAAATATTCTGAAGGGAGAGAAAGGCTCCAAGTCCAATTGAGAATGAAACTAAATGATCAAAGCCGTAAGAGGTGCTGACATAGTCGTAGTAAGCTGACTTGAGTAGAGATAAAAGGGACTGGCTATAAGACAGCTCTCCGTTGAGATCAGGCTTTAAATGGCAGCACAGGAAAGAATTACAAATCTATCAAGTGATATTTGAAAACAAAGGGGTCTACTGGCCATAAATGCAGCCTTACAAAAAGACTCAAATCTATCAGCATTCTAGAAAAATCTAAGCAATGCAGGCCTCTGTTTGACACACTATGGCCTATAATTTAGCTCTTAGGGTCCATATACCTTCCCATTAACCAACTAACTAACTAACTAACTAACACTATCGCTCTCCCTCTCTCTTCCCATAGTCACATACTTCTAACAAACACCAGGTAGCATAAAGATGGTGAGTATTCAATTTTCCAATATTAAGGAATGTTTTATTCTTTATATTCCAATATGAAGGAAATTCAATAATAATTCCAAATGTTTCATCTTCTCTGTGCTCCTTTATTCCTCAGGATTACCCTCCACAGTCTATGTTCATATCAGGGTATGAACATTACAACAGCCTAGTTACAGAGAACAATCAAGTTTTATTAGGGATGGCCAGAAAAGTATGGAAGAAATAGGATGAGATTTTTGTGATCGTCCTCTTTAAAACTGTACTTAATAATTAATGTTTAATATATATTAACTCAGAAATTTGAGTACTCTTTTTAAAAGTTTTGAAATTAGTACTATCTATTCTAGTTTCAAGTAACCTAGGCAAGACAAGCAACAGCCAAAAGCATTGAGAGTGCCACGTAGAAAATTCTAACCCTATACATTTTATTTGTCTTACCAAACAGAAACAAAATATACAAACAGAAAGTAAAGAACAAAGAAAAAATTTAAAAGACATAGGATTTGGCACTATTGCGTGGCTTTATCACAGCACTTAATCTTATTACAATTTTTTCATAAATAGTTTACTAACATCCACTAAGTTACAACACCTCTTGAGCATAACTTAATCAGCCTTATCTAACAGAACTCCATCTATAGAGTAAAATGTTTTGAAATTTTTCTGCAAGTTATATAGTGTACAACTTCTTGGGTAACCTATTTGGTTTACTTATTTATATCTTTGAGCTAAATAATTTTCCATTTATCATTATAACTATATGATTTTACTAGGTGGACTGTTGATTTATTATTGAGTTGCGATTCTGGCATACATAAAAGGCAGAAAAGTAAGAATATGCCTTACTGAACATTTCTCACTCATCAAACTGTCTATGGAGAAAACATTAGTACCACGTAAATAACCTATTTTCTATTACTATAATAAAGTACCTGAGGTGGGGTATTTTATAAAGAAAATAGACTTCTACATCTCAAACTTTTAGAAGTTTGAGAGCATCATGCTTTCAGTTTACTCTCAGTTCTCATGAGAAGCCCACAGTATATAGAATCACAAGGACAGAAGCATGTGAAGAGACAAGAAAAACGGAACTTGGGCATCAGTCTTGCTCTTTTGTAACAACACAATGCTTTAATTTGAAGTAAGTATCACAGGTTGCTTTCAGAGGAAGCAACTTCAATGAATTATTTTATCCTAGGTTCCATTCCCTAAAAATCCTCTCACCTCAACACCATTACACAACATTGGAAGGACCAACCTTCAAATGCATAAACTGTTAAAGGACAAACCACATTCAAGCAAGAGTAACAGATAACCAGGTCTCATATTTGGGAGCTCATGACTGAGCTCCAAAGAAGCATGTCACAGTGAGAAAGACCCAGGAAAAAAGATCTAGGGTGGTGCTCCAGTACCAGTCCTTACCATCTCTAAGATCTCAAACAAATTATGACCTGTTCTTTCAAATTCTTCACTCACTCATAAAATCAGAATAAATTGAAGTTTATCATTTATAACACAAGAAATAATGTTTTATTCATATAGCACAGTATGTAAACAATAGAAAGTCACAGCCTCTACTGTTGCAGTAACTCTTACAAGAGGAAGAAAGAAGGAACAGAAAAGTGCTTGTCATTCTGTGAATTGGAGTAGGCTGCTTCTTCAGAGAATTGACCAAGCTCTAGTCATGCTACAGAGGCTCTTGATGTCATTTTACCAGAAAAACACATCTTTTTAGGTTCAGTAGCAGTACCCTGGACAAATATAGGAAATCATCTCCCCTTAAAGAACACATAACTAGGACATATCTAATTAAATTAACCTTTTTCTAATATATCAGTAATGTGTAATTACTGAGCATTTATATATCAGTTGCTACAGTGTGTAGAGGAATACTGTGAAAATTTTATAATCATATTTGAGATTTGGTTGCCTCTAAAAAACCAAGTAATCATAAGACATTCCATAGACAGGAATAGATTCTTCCTTGTGCTCATAATCATAAAATTCATAAATCTATTTTAAAGCACAATGAATTTTAAAACAAAATTAAAGTTAAAACACATGTATTTCAACTTAGGTCATAAGTGAAACAGTTCTAGAAATATTTGAATATGGGTAAGGATATGAATATATACTTTCACTATTTAATTAAAAATATATACAACACTGAATAATAAGGTCAAGACAAATTAAAGCTATAATATAATTTTACTACACACACTAGCTAGCTAAAATTTAAAACATTTACAGTACCAAATGTTTGAGAGGATATGGAGTTGGTGGATTAACACATATTGTTGAGAATTTTAAATGATTTAAGTGCTTTTTTTCTTGAGACAGCGTTTCTCTGTAGTTATTGGCACCTGTCCTGGAACTAACTCTTGTAGACCAGGCTGGCCTCAAATTTACAGAGTTCCGCCTGCCTCTGCCTCCCGAGTGCTGGGATTAAAGGTGTGCGCCACCACTGCCTGGAAATTTAAGTGCTTTTTAAAAGGTCAGGATTCGCTGAGGATGTAGTTTATTTATAAGAATGTGTGTTTAGTATGCAAATCCTGGGCTCCAGCCTTAGTACCACATAAAGTCAGTATGATAATGCATGGCTCTAATCCTAGCATTCTGGAGGTGGAGGCAGGCGGATCAGAGACTCAATATAATCTTCAGCTGCATGCAGAATCTGAGGCCAGCTTGGGATATATGATGCACTATCTCAAAAGAAAATCTAAAGCACCCTTATAAAGAGGAACATGCATTTAGCCTATGATATACAGTTATAATTTCTCTGCTCTGAAAATGTTAATGATAAAGTGTTCCACCAAAAAGGGTTGGTAACGATGTTTATAGTAACATTGTTCATAAAAATTTAGAGCAGCCTAGATGTAAAAAATATTATGTGCTGTTAAAATAGAAATTCAGATAACAATTAAAAAATCTAATATCCCAATGACAAGAGTGCATCTCAAAGCACAAGACTTTGCCAGTGAAGAATTCCACAAAAGTAGGCATACCAAATTATTTATCCTATGTTCTAGAAAAAGCAATAGCTAATAAAGCAGGACCAATTCTTAGTTCTTTGCGTAGGTAGGATGGAAGTGGCTGAGGAAAGGCATGGGTAAAATCATCTAGGACAACATTACTGTCCGAGATTCCGAGATTTTATTTGCTGATGTACAATTAAGAGCTGTGAATTAGAGTTTGTGTACCATATATGAAAATGAAGACTGTAATAATGGACTCCATCTCCTAACATGCATACTGATGGGTATGGGGAGAAGTGGACTTATGGCTGTAATTTATTTAGAAATGTATTAAAATTATAAAGCTTAGTAGATATCTATAATTACATATGATATATGATATATGATATATAGATATCTCATGTATAGATCAATGGGAGCACACACACACATGTGTATGATAAAGCAAGGAATAGTAAAGTGTCAGTTACAGGTACCTGGGATTGAGTGTATAGATGCTTCCATCGATATTTTGGGGACTTACTATATGCTCGACATTTTCGTGGTATATTACTGGCCAAAATGGTATTGAAAATAGTTTCAGTTTCATTCTTATTTATATTAAAAGCCAAAAAACAAATTCCTTGCTATTGATGGTAACTCAGTATAAATTCATCCTATATGTAACATTACACTAAATTACATTTTAAAGAATGAAACAAAATATGTTTTATTTGAAGCTTCAACCTGGACATAGATACTTCACATGGTATACGGTCTATGAAATTAATACAACAACTAAAGAGAAAAAATATTTTTTTCAGTTCTTAAATCCTTCCAAATATTAGCTCAACTTTCTCTTTGCCAGCCCATTATTCTTTATCTAGTATATGTGAGTCCAGACCAGAGACAAATTAGAAAAGTCAAATTCTTAGCACTAAACTTTTAATGATTATCTGAGTGGGATTCTCATATAAAATCATTTTTACAAAGTTGATATTTTCCTCTTATAATGTAAGAATCTATATAACAGCCCCATGATAATAAAACTTCATAAATGGTGGCAAAATTGTATCTAATATGAAGAAATTTTATCTTCATTTTTTACTAGCATGCTAATTTTGCTGTGAACCTGTAGTCTGTTTAATACCTATGGGGGAATAAAAATTTAGTTTTATTACTTTTGGGCCCATATTACCAGACTAAAAAGATAAATTAGAAGATCCAGCATCCTACATTCAGAAAATAGAGGGCAGAATTAAATGCAACAAGACTATCAGATCACATGCAATAAAACTCATTTATATACAAGTTTATAACTGACATCAAAAATATTCAATATGACTGATTACTGAGAAAAGGACAAATTTGGGGCTTCTTTTTTCTTACTCAGAAACTCAAGAAGCCAGGCTGAGAACAATATAAAAAATGAACATGATTTTTACTAACAGAATTTCCTCTTCTTCCAAAATATATGTGCAAGTTGATTTCTGCATGAGTCATGCATTAGTTCTTCTCAAGAAGGGACCAAATGGCATACAAGACGTTCTCAGCCTTCTTTGTACTATGACCCTTTAACACATTTCCTCATGCTGTGGTGACCCCAATGATAAAATTATTTTGTTGCTACTGCTATGAATTGTAATGTATGAATTGTCCTGATATGGAGGGTATCCAATGTAACTCCTAAAGAAGTCTCAACCCACATGTTGAGAAACACTGTCATAGAATGTTTTCTTTTCAACACATTGCAGAAAAATGAGGTGTGGTCAAGTTAAATAGGACGTATCGCTCTGGGGTAAAACAAGATGGAAGGCTGACCAAAGCCGTACCACCTTTTAAATTGCTGCTCAGATGTCACATATGACACACAGAGAACAACAGAGGTCTCCAAAGCAAAAGGCCAAAATAAAGCCCAAGCAGTAATGGGAAGCCACTATCTTTTGAAATCAAACAATCATGTTAGGTTAGGTGGAAAGCACAGGAAAGAAAATGTATTTTTCAAATTTCCATCCTATCCCTGTGAGAACGTCAGTACTCTTGTATTAAAAAAAATCTTAATTTTGTGCTAGAATGATAATTTTGCTGCAGATTTCATTCTCCCTAATGCCTATGGGGGAGGGGAGAATTAAAATTTTGTATTACTAGTTTCTTTTGAATCCACTTTATCAAACTGAAAAGAGAAATTGGAATACCCAGGTGCTTCAAGAGAAAGTAAACACCTTCTTGTCCCAAATAGCATTGATTAAAAGACAAGGAGCTTCAGGGACAAAGCAATAAAGCCAAGATAAATAAACAGCCATAGACATCAGAGACACAATTATGCAAGCCCAAAGAGACAATCAGTGCATGGAAGGGGTATCATCCACCAAGCATTGGTGATCTCCACTAAAGTTCAGTGTTTTTGAAAAACAGGTCAAAACATGAAAAACAGCGAGCTTAATTGACATCTAGAAGAATGATATCATGTGACGGAAATGTGTAAAATATAGCTTGCAAAAAGAAAAAAAAACAATTTAGGTGAAAAAAATCACCTGACAAGAAGGCAATCAAAAAGAAAATACAAAGTCAGGGAATATGCCTCAGAAAAAAATTATTACAATAGCAATTATTCTGTTCACTTAGAAAAAATATAAACCTAAGTGCTAGCTTTGCTTGGTTTAATAAAGATTTTAACAAGATGCTCATTTGTTTTGATATTAAATTTACAGTTTCCTCAGCAAAGGACTGAAACATGATAAAATGGAAAAATGTATGTATAAAGCGCCAGCAGATTGGCAGCCTCCTCGACCCTGATTATTATTGTTATATATGTACATGTGCGTGAGTGAGGGGAAATGTGTGCAAGCAGTTGAAGGAAGGAGATGGAAGGGGGAAATTGGTGCAATTGTATTTTAATTAACATGTGAAAAAAATAAAAGAAATTGTTAGCAGAGCAAATAAACTCCATTCCTGATCAATAGATAGAAGTCTTTAAAGATTAGTTATTAATCAAGAAATAAAATGTAACCGCATCATTTTGTTATAGAAACAACCACAAAAAAGAGATGAAAATGTAATCAAAAGTTGCTGCATAAGGGGCTGCAGATGAGCAAACCTAGATTCTAAAGGTACTTAGCCATTTGAACGTGATGCCACTTTTGACACTAAATTTATAGCTCCTTATACATGTATAACTTTTAACACAAAACAATTTAAGGACACATTAAATGGAACCATTGAATTTGTTATTATGTTTGAACAGAATTAATGTTTAAGTAAAGTACAGTCTTTTTTAATTTGTTTAATTTTTTTTAAAAAAGAAGAAAACAGGCTATCTTTTTTCACTTTACATATCAATCCCAGTTCCCACTCCCTCCCCTCTTCCCAGTCCATCTACCCCCACCCCAGACCCCACTCCCTATCCACTCCTCAGAGAGGGCAAGGCACATTACTTTGAGGTAGGTCCAAGACCCTCCCTACTATATCTAGGCTGAGCAAGGTATGCATCCAAAGAGAATAGGTTCCAAAAATAAGTCAGTACATGCAGTAGAGATAAATCTTGGTGCCACTGCCAGTAGCCTCGCAGTCTGCCCCAGCCATACAACTGTCACCCACATTCAGAGGGACTAGCTTGGACCTATGCTGGTTCCTTCCCTGTCCTGATGTGGAGTTGGTGAGCTCCCATTAGCTGTCACCACAGAACCTTCATGCAGCAACTGATTGAATCAAAGGCAGAGACCCGCAGCGGAGCATTGGGCTGAGCTCCACAAGTCCAGTTGAAGAGTGGGAGGAGTGAGAATATGAGCAAAGAGGTCAAGACCATGAT
>LOEQ01001856.1:6786-59866 GCA_001685075.1 Bramus lutescens
CCCCCAGCTAAACTCATAGGAAGAATGTTCTGATAGAGCAGGGGGCTCTTGGGCCAGTGTTAGCTTAAACTTGTTATCACTACTGAAACCATGGAGGCTTGGTGGAGCTCCTTAATATACTTTACATAGAACACAAATAATCTAATATATTGCTTTGTTGACAGAATCTTCAGAAGAGACTTGCAATGAAAAGGTAAACATGAACACCAAACACTTTGACACATTCATAGATTAGGTTTTGGGTAATCGTCATTCTTGGCTCTGACTGTCACCTACCTCCTCAGTGCTTAGAGTTCAAATGAATCACAATCTCTCTCAGAAAAGCTACTCATCTTTAGAAAGCTACAAGAATGTATTTGGATATACTGATGTGAGATTTCAGAACCCTGGAATGCTACGCTGTGAGAAACCCTGAGCTACTGCACCATCCTCGTATTTCTTGGGGCTTCTGGACATCCATGTAGCCCAAGCACACAAATAATATGCTCGCCAAAACCCCAAACCTGTCTGCTCCTAATTGAAACTTCACTTGGGTTAGTCATATCACAATGAGCCAGAAAGCAGTTAACCCCTTTCTAACTTCCTCTGCCTTCTCCTCTCCGCCACTGCCTGCTGCCAAACAGGGCACCAAGTCCCACTGGCACTAAAGGAAGTCCCTTCCTCCCCCATTCTCCTGCTGCCAGCTGACACTGCTTACAGGCCTCATCGAGGTCCCAGCAGAAGCTCTGGCATAGCTGGCATGTCCCTGGCATTATCGGGGCATCATGCTTCCAAACTAGGGAGGGGTGATAAGTTCTGTTCCTATGAAAGGGCCCCACTGTGGTGACCTTCTAACCCGCACAACATCCCCGCAACAAACAGTGCACACTTCCGTCATGCCCTGATTGTTTCTCTAAGCGTGACACTCATGCCCACCTTTCTGTACCCCACACCTAGGACAGTTTGGCTTCCTCTGTTCAGAAAGTTCTTTCTCTTCTTTTCAGACACAGCACGAATGCCCCCCTCTATTAGAGGACCCTCCCTGGTTTTCTGCCCATCTTGTATAGTTAAATCCATCCCACTGTGCTGCTAGACATAGACCAGACAATCTCAGCCCCTGGATTGTATCAAAATAGACTGTATACATCTAGCGCATACTTCCCTAAGGCGAGGATCAGTCAAACCTTGGCACCACCCAGGACACACATGAGAGTGACAGACTGCTTCTGAATAGAAACCACAACGAAGTTGACAGGGAAAGCCTTCCAAATTAAATTTCCCTGAAATGCCACTTCTCTGCCACAAATCTAATGCAGTAGTAAAATCCAGTGGCTTTAGTATTTAATCCCTGAGTCATTTGACACAGTATTTTAGAACAGGCAGTCTGCACATATAAACATCTTCGAGGCAAGATACATGTTGATACTAATTCACCTTAGCAGTCAATTTACATTGTGCTGGCCTGGAAAATCCTCGTATTTACTTAATGCTGGGAGTCCTCGTCTTTCATTCACAAAGCTTGAAAGAAACAGAACAGACTCTTCTAAAACGTCTCAAATATTTTCCAGGCAGGCTAAACAAAGCCAAGAATGTCTCAGTTGAAAGGCCTGCTTTTGTTTAAGTGAGGGTGAAGCTAAAATTAGGGATAGAACCAAGGGCGTGGCCCGGTGACATGTTTAGATTGAGTCCTCAAAGGAAAGAAATGGAAAGCAGTCTCTGCGGTCCTACATTGTCATAAAACATAAGCCAGTGTGCAGTGGAATGCAGCATCTCCTTCCCTGGCGTGGCCTGCAGGCCTGTGAATATGGGTCACACTGAACATAAAACATTCACCACCATCACAATGCCCATAAATGTTCCTCAGTTGTAGAAGACACGGCTGTCCCTTGGTGTCTTGTCTTACTTCAGTTCTGCTTCCCTATGCCAGGGACATACCTCTCGATATCTCTTGCTGGGGTGGTGCTGGGGGCTCTGGATATTGAACCTAGAGCCTCTTGAATGCTTAGGCAAATATTCAACCCTGAGCTATACCCTTAACCCTCTTTAAAAATTTTTCAAAATAAAATTTTGAGACGGGGGTCTTGCTAAGTCGCTTATGCTGGTCTTGAACTCATTCTATAACCAAGCAACTGTTGAACTTGTCATTCTTCTGCCTCGGTCTCCTATATAAGTGGGGTGACAGGTTTGAGTCACCAAGATCAGCTTCTCTGCCTTGTGATGTCCCCTGGAAAGGTCTCGTTCCACCTCTCGGCATTCCCTTCCACGACATCTTCAATTGGTATTCATTAGTCGTTTTAGTGAGTACCTGATCGGGTCTCCCATCCGTCAAAAGGTAGATGGTTTCTGTTTCTTTGTCAGCAAAAGCAATTTTCAGGGCGTTCAGGGTATTTGTGGAACTTCCAACCTATGGAGGAAGAAAAGAGACAGTCAAAACAGTTTGCACAAACAAGTGAAGTGTATTCTCTGCTCAGTGCAGGGGGGTGGGGAGAAGCAAAAACGGCATCTGAAGTAAAGACAACATTTCATTGAGAAAAATGACTTAAGACCAGGGATTTCAAGAAACCAAATTCCCAGGTGTGCCATCAGAGTCTCTAGTCAGGTAGTTGAAGATCTGCTATGAGCCAAGGCTGTGGGTTTCCTGTCTTGACAACTGGGGTCTTAATGCAATTTTCGTCTGTGTTTTTGTGTGAGATGCTCACTCACTTAAGGATGGCTTTGCTGTCAGCAGAGCTGGATCAAGCCGCCTGAATGCATCCTGGTTGGGATCATGTTCGTTTCAACTCAGGATTTATTTGTGCCACCCAGTATTCGGCAAACTTGAGTGTGGTCTTATTGCTGGCTTAATGATGAACACATGAATGTTTCTAGCATAAATCCAACTTACAAAGGTTAGGGTGGAACACTGACCTTAAATTGCATGGCATATTACTGGGTCTTATGTGAATGCATGGGGTCCTGAAGCTCTGCTTTGTGTATGATGGAAATAAACAGACAGGCAGCCTGGATCTATGGGTTCCATATCCCTGGGAGTCAATCAACCATGTTAAAAATATTTAGGAAGAAAATTACACAGACACTGAATATCGAAAAAATTCATTATTCCCCAAGTAATATATTATTGTAAGCATTCACTATACTATTTTACACATATACTTTATACAGCACTATATTATGTTACAAACATGTAACTTGAAGGTGACTGAAAGAAATATAAAGGATATGAATAGTTCATATGCAAATATGCTTCATTTTATATAAGCAACATCTGTCAATTTGGGTATTCGTAGGGAGGGAGGATGATCCTAGGACCACTTCCCCATGGCTACTTAGGGCTAACTGTATAAATTAAAATCATAATCAATCAAAGAATAGATTATGATTTATGTTCTCTCTTACATATAACATTAATCATAACACCACAATTCTTTGTACAAAAAGAAAAAAAGATAAACATTGCATGTCAAGAGGAAATAATGATAGGTTTTTAACAATGTCACCAAACACATCAAACAATTATAAATTAGAAAGTCTCATGACTCAGTTTAGCATGGGAAGAAATCAAATAAATTAGATTCGCTGGAGTGCACTTGATTTAACACACAAAAATGAGCCTTACCAAGAAATAATCTTTGTAGGGTAAGACACACGGGACCTCAAGATTTCCAAAGTCTACTTAAGCCATCCCTGCATCTCAGACCCAGAGTAACAATTCAGCCAGAGTTGTAAGCTAGAAAAACAATCGTGATTGATCCAAGCAAGAAGAATTTATGCAAAGGGCATCTGGATAGCCCGCAGTCTTCACATCTGGCAGGAAAACCTAGCTTGGGACCTCACACCATGGAGCGGGGGCCCCAGTCCTGCTGCAAGCCTGCTTGGCAGGAGCCCCACTGCCACACCACCAGCACACCAGATGCTGTGGTTTAGCCACACCAAACAGGGAACTGTCGCCACGAGGTGGACCAGCAGCTCATTGCCTCTGCCACCCAAGAAGCTTCGCCAGTCTGCACACGCCACCACTGTCATGGTTGGTAGACCCGCCATCTGAAGTCACTGACTCTCAACTCATACCCAGGGAGGATACTCTGAGGTTGTGTGCCTGCACCTTCGTACTTCCTCCTGAGTTGAATGGAGGCCAGAGTTTCCACTTTCATATGGTGAACAGGTCCTACAGCCCTTATTGGAATCAGGATGAGAAGATGGAGACGGGTGGCCAAAGGAATGGGAGTATCCAGCTCATACTCAAATCTTGTCAAGCTTCACTGTGGGCCTTGAATGCCCTTTCTGCTAGGAACTGCTTAAACCCAGACACAGGCAGGGGTACTATGACTCCTCCCACGCAGTTTCTCTCCCCTGGGCCTCTTCCAGCAGCCTCCACTATCTTTCCACGGGTAATAATAAGCACCCAACACTCTTGGCATGCATCATGCTGGGATTCAAACGCAACTGATCGGACCAGGCCAACGCTGTCTGGAGAGGGCTTCCTGGGCAATGCTAAGAGCCTGGATACACATCCCAGCGCTGCGCTAAAATTGCTCTAGTGATGCCCAGCACAGGCTGCCTTACTCTAGCTGAGTGCATAGCTAAAGACACTTCCAGGTGGAGCTGGCATGGAAGGCTACTAAAAGATGAATGGATGAGCAGGCAAACAGAGACAACGATGGGAAGCCCCGCTTCCTATTTTGTTCATGATAGGACAAGTAATTCTATCACTATAGCATCCACATGAGGCAAACTGTTGGGAAAGTCGTGGCAGTGCTGAAGATAATAGAAAAATCTGCTGAGTATATCCTGGGCTAGGCACGTACAGCTCCTGCATTTTTACCCTGCGGTTGGACTTAGCAATTTCTATTCTCACGTCCCCAGAAGGTCACCCACCAGAAACAGGCAACCCAGGGATTTGCCTTGCACCCCTGTGACAGCGCCAAGCGGGTACTGAATGAGGGTCGTAGCAGCATGCGGGGACTATGAAAACTAAATTATCACTGTAGCAAAAGCCCACAAATGTAAGCCAGATTGAACAGGCTAAACCTAAATACTGTGTCTGCTGGATAAATGAGAAGACTTCAACGGGCCTAGTGCCTCCTGACATAATAATAAAAATTTCCCCGAATGCAATAAAGAAAAATCACTCATTATACAAAGAACCAGAAATAGCTCTTTTGTATAAAGAGAGTGGTCCTACTGATGCCCTCAGAGATCTCTGAGACAATAAACCAGATAGAACATTAATACTGTAAGAGTTCCAGAAAAAGAGAGGGGAGAGTGAAGAATTTAAAAATATTTTTAAAAAGAATGGCTTTAAAAAAAATCCCCAAGGAGCTTGAGAGATGGCTTGGGGCTTATAAGTGTGTACTGTTCTTGCAGATGACCCAAATTTATTTCCCAGCACCCACACTGGGTGGCTCACAAACAGTTTAAGAAGCTTCCATGCCAATAATGATTGTATACAGAGGAGTCATGTCCGTTACACTTTTAGTATGTATGGAGCATAAAGGGTGTAACCTGACATCAAGCTTGTTCCCTTGAAGTCAGAGCACATCAGATCAGGAGCTGTGTGACATGTGGGCATCACATTTACATGCATAATCCCACGTCATAATACATACATATGTAAACATAATTTAAAGTTATGAAAATCCTCAAATTTGCAGAAATTATAAAAACTGCAACTCAAAAAGCTGAGCAAAACCCCAAATAGGTTTAAAAAAATCTGTGAAAATCATAGCGGTATGATTTTTGTACGCAAATTGCTGAAATCATTGTATGCAAATTTCTGAAAATTAAAGAAAAAAACCGAATTCCCTAAGAACAGCCAAAGAGAAATAGCATATTACAGTATCCATTAAAGAATTCCAATTTGGGTGGCTCCCACTTCTCTTCTGAAACCACGGAGACAAAAGGAAGCCACTCAACTTACTTCGGGTGTTGAAAGAAACGAATCTCCCGTCATAACTCACATCTGGTGGAAACATCTACACAGGCCTGATGGAGAACTGTGAGATTCTGTTGCTGGGAGTCTCATCTTTAAAGGGCAGCTAATGGAAGCTTACGACTCAAAAGAAATGGTAACAGAAACTCAAACCCTGAACATGGAAGTCATCAGAGAAGACCATCCTTAACTCCCCAAAGTTCCCAAGTCATGTGTTACAGTTTAAGAAGCTTTCATGCCAATAATGATTGGATACAGAAGAGGCATCTCCGTTACACTTTTCGTATGTATGGAGCATACAGGGTGCAAATTAACATCAGGCTTGCTCCCTTGAAGTCAGAGCACATCAGATCAAGAGCTGTGATAAATGACAGCTTTGCATATGGAAAGCCACTAGAACACAATACGAAGTGCTACAGTAAAAAGTGAAATGAAGAGTTAAAACGGAACACTAAAAGTGCCCAAAGGACCCACAAGAAGGCAAGAGAAACAATGAAACTAAGGATTCCACAATAAACAAATAACAAAATGGTAGACCCTAGCCTTAGATATCAATAATACATACACACCGTCTTACTACTCCATTACTTGACAGGGATCAGAGAACTTCCAAAATCTTGAGCAGATCCCTTAACATCTACAAAGAAAAAAAGCCACTTCAAATACAGAAATATGACTAAGCTGGAGATCAAAGGATGAAAGTGATACATTGTCATAACAGTCTTTTAAGCAGGAATGGCAATGTTAACCGCACACTTTAGGTTTGGGGGGTGGGGTTGTTGCCTTTTGTTTGGAGCTTTATTTTTTGCTTTTGAGACTAGGTTTTGTTAGGTAGATAAGGATTCCAACTCGTTATCCTCCTGCCTCTACCTCCTAAGTGCTGGGGTATGCATGTCCTACAAAGCCTGACTCACTCTTATGCTTTAGAGCAGTGAAAATTACTAGGGACCAAAGAGCACATTAAATAATGACTGAAGGCTCAGTCTACAAAGACACCTGCTCTAAATACATAAGTGTCAAACAATAGTTTCAAAATACAAAAAGCAAAATTTGATGAAGTTGAAAAAGAAAAAACAGGAAAATGACCAATGATGGGGAACTGTGGGAGCTATTTTCTATAAATTTCAGTGTTTTGCTAAATTTTCCATAATTTCTAGTAAATTTTCCATTTTAATGAAACATTTTACAAATTTAAAAATAATTTAAATCATGCCAAGTTTGCCTTCAGTCATCATGGAATCAAAATTAATAACAGAAAGACAACTTGAAAATTACCACATACTTGGAAGTCAAATAATAGGTTTAAATAATTGATGGTTCAAAAAAAGAAAACACAAAAATTTAAAACTAACTAGAAATTATGGAAAATTAAGTAAAACATTTAAATCTATAGACTGTAGCTACCACCATTCTGGTGGAGAAATCTGTGCCCACTAGTAGTTCATGCGGGAACAATGGAAACACTTCCAAATGCAAGCTGTATTATTGACTAAAGAACCTTCAAAAAGAAGAGCAATGCCCACTCAGAGCAAGCAGAAATAAAGAAAAGATACAGAAGCAGAATCAGAGGGATTCAACAGTCCAGAGATACAGAAAACTAACAATAACAGGGTGGCTGTTTTTAAAACTGGGACAGTGATGCCTGCTATAATCTTGGCTCTTGGGAAGCTAAAGGGAAGCTGGATTTGAGCCAACCTTGGCTACACAACAAGAGACTGCCTCAGAATAAGTCAGGCATGGTGGCATACACCTGTATTTCCAGCTGAAGAGACTGAGACAGGAAGACTTCAAGCTCAAGGCCAGCCTAGGCAACTTAGCAACCCTAACCCCAAACCAAAGATTCTAAAGGGCGAAGGATGGAGTTCACTGAGAACACTTGCCTGGCATGTTCCGATGTTCTGATTCAATTCCCAGTGTCACAAAACAACAACAACAAAAAAATCAAAAATCTGAAGAACGTTCTAGAAAATATCAATCAGTGTTCTTCAAAAGTGTTAAGATCATTCATGTCCAAAGGAGAATAAAAAACTTTCTCCTACTGGGGAGACTAGGGAGATACTGCATTTGGAAATGTTTAAGTGGAAAATCTTATGGGTTCTGACTAAGCTGACCTATCGTTCTGTTAATAGTACCAGTGTGAGCAGAGCAGAACCCATGGATGTTCTCACCCAAAGAGAATGAATGTGTAATACCTCGGTGGACAGTGAGCGCTCCGTTAACTACAGACCTCCTATTCTGGGTAGTTTGTAAAAAGAAGAGGACATTGGTAATACTGGAAACGTAACGAGTATGGCCTTGACACTCTACCCAGGATAAGGTGGCCGATTACTTAAAAATATTATCTTTTTATTCAACATACTTCCTTCTTTTTCCATCTTAAAAACAACCCCTAAAGAACTTGGGACACTCCAGTATCTGCCTAGGCCTGCTTTGATCAGTCTGGATTCAGGGAGTTCAGATAATGTCTGCTGTGGCTGCTGGGCAAATGTAGGACTCTATACTCAAGCAGTAAGCTATTTTAAGCAAATTTTTAACAGCCCTGTCTCAGATATATAACTGTCTCTCAAATATCTGGAATGCCATATGGTTTTGGAGTATATTCAAGATTAAGAGAAGCTCAAAGCAAGAGAAAATTCTGAAAGAAGAAAGTCCTTCCTGGTAGCCCATGTGACAAGAAATGACAGCTTTCCAGGTGTCCAGGAAAAACGCAGACCTGAGAAATGACTTCACTGTCTCCCTGGGTCCTCCTCCTCTCTCTCTCTTCTTGCTTTCAGCTTTAGATGCTCAGACTGTACTGTCTCCAGGAGTTCATTGCTTCTGAACAAAGTTCAGTAGGAACAGCTGCATGGCCCCTCAGAGCCTTTGAAATGCTGATGGACTGTCAGAAGGGACAGATCTGAAGGTCTGAGCACCCAAAATATTATCTGCTGAAATCAGTTTTCATCAAGAGGCTGCAATCTGAGCGCAGGACAGATTTGGAAAGAGAGCCACCTCGCCTTGTCCAATGGTTATACACCCACAAATTCGACCAACTGTGGAATGAGTACACATGCATGTGCATGCGCACGTACACACACACACACACACACACGTAGTACGATTAATAAAAACCCAGAGACAGAAACTGAAGTTCAACCTGAAGGTCAGAAAAGCAAAACAGCCAGCCACAGGCTCTTACCTCTACCTCAGTACAAAATGGCTATTCTGCCTCCAGGAAACTCAGAATGAGACTGTGAGTGAGAGCTGTCTCCTCCTGTTTTATAATCCTCACCAGGGCTGGGATTAAAGGCGTGCACCACTACCACCCTGTTTCTATGGCAAACTAGTGCAGTTACTGGGATTAAAAGTGTGTGTCACCGCTGCCTGGTCTGTAAGGCTAATCAGTGCAGCTGTTTTACTCTCTAAACTTCAGGTGAGCTTTATCAAATGAAATATCACTACACACTCACATGCTCACTCACATAGGCTTGTGCACTTTTGATTGATTGTGTCTACGCTTGGGGAGATGGCTCAATGGGTAAAGCCCTTGCTATGTAAATGATGAGTATCTGAGTTTGAATGCCCAGAACTCATGAAAAAGCTGGGTGCAATCATGTGCATCTGTAATCCCCGCACTCCTACAGTAAGATAAAAGGCAGAGAATTCCCAGAATTCCATGGGATAGCTACCCTGGTAGATGGAAACAGCAAATAACAAAGAGGCGTTGTCTAAAACAAGGCAGAAGATGTGGGCCAATGCACAAGACTGTTCTCTGGCCTCCACAAGCTCATGTATGCCTGCATTCACATGCACAATTCTACAGATACATACACATAATATACACACTATGTGTAAATACGCATACATAAAAGATGATATGTTTGGACCTACACAGGGTTTCCCCCCATTTTTATTATTTAAATGATACAGTATAATACCCGTCACTTACACTGAGAGCTGTGAGTTTGTGTGGAGAAAATTTTTGGCACATGGAGGGGGGTTGTGTGGGCTCTCTGCGAATCTCACAGCATTTTATATTAGGGATTTGAGCATCTGTGGCTCTCATAGGATGTGGGGGAGGTCCTGGAACCAGGCTCCCATGGATACCAAGGGATGATGGCTATAAATAGACGTTTATGTAGATGTTAAGATCTGACTAATGAGACTGAATGCATGTGACCTTTGCAGCCAAATAACTGCCCATGTATAGACATTGCCTTTCTTGGAGCTAAATCCATTTCTCGACAACTTCTAGCCAATGAGTGAACTCACTACTATGAGACACTCTCAGACCTCTCCCAGCCTAGACATTTTACCTTAATGTCTCTAATCCACGACTCAGCCTGTTCCAAATGATCTTCATTGATTTCAGCAAGTTTTTCCCGCCAAGCAGTTGCCTGACCATCAAACGCCACAAAATTGAATTTACGCTTGTATCTCAACTGTTCCTGGAAGAAACAATTATTATTTAGCCATAAAGCCACTCAAATGTCCGCAAAGCTAAAGTGAATCTCTAGGATATCCATTTTTAGCTCTAGAAGCTAGCTGAGAATTATGTGCAATTGAAAAAAAACAGTTTCTGCTGCAAAAGGCATTTGAGCCAAATTTATAGAGTTTGGATATTTGGCCTCTATAGATGTTATATATGAATGTACTGCTAGTATTATATGCCACCTATGCATGTGTAGGTAATAGTATACTATAACATTCAATACTTACTTTAATATTGATAGTAATGTAATGCTGATAAGCATGCTAAATGCATAAAGAAAGAATATTCAAAACATCATCATTTTGTTCACTACCTCTTGGGAAAGGCTCTTATTTGGTACAGACATATTTGCTTGCCTTTCATCATCCTACACTGTGCCACTGCCCCCCACCCCAGAAGCTGTTTATATTTTGTATTTCTTAAACACTCTACACTCTCAGCACAACAGACTCATGACAATATTGTGAGACCTAGTTACTATGGAAACTAGATTCAGAAAGCAACCTGCTTCCAAGAAAATGATTCAGGGGCAGCCCAGGTGAGTGGGACAGAAACCAGGTACCCCCATCACAGGCGTACCCTCATCCCATCTGCAACTTTGGGGCCAGTGCACACAGCTTCCCTAATAGACATAGGAAATTAAGTTAAAAATTCAAGATAATAAAAATCTGGGAAACAACAGAGGTTTCTGTGATTCATAAGTTAAAGACAACTCCAGGCAGAAAGTACAGACATACACCTAGGTGACCCAGGGGTGATGGTGACATAAAGGCCCCAATCAGAGGACAGGTCTGATTGCCAGGGGGCACTGAGAGAGTTCTAGAACAGCAGAGGGGGCGCATTTCTGGACTGGCTTTCTTAGGAACCCTGTAGTGCAATGTGGCCCTGCCCACTGACCAGAGCCACTCTAGACAAGGACTACTGGAGGTGTGTTTATGAGACACCAGCCCAAGCACAAGCCCGTGACACTCCCACCTCACCCATATGAGCCTGATGATCTTATCCTTCACCAGGTCCAGTTTGCTCTTCATTGAGTGAGATGTATCAATGAGGATGTAGACGCAATCTCCAAACACTTTTCCAAAGAGGACTCGACTCCCATCTTGCAGCCACTTAATCCTAGACAGGAAAGAGTATCAAAGTAAATAGAGTCTGTGGACAAGATCATCTTCATCGGAACACAGGGCTACAGAACCAGAACTCTGCTACATTGTTTATACCTGATCTTTGATGAATGAATTCTTTACTTTCAAGTTTTAGGTTTTTTTGTTGTTTGTTTGTTTTCCTGTACAAAAAAAAAAACAACAAAACAAAAAACCCTCCATTGAGGCTGGAGAAATGGCTCAACACTTAAGATCACTTTTGCAGCTCTTGCAGAGTATTCAAATTCAGATCCCAGCATCCACATTAGGCAGCTCGCAATTACCCATAACTCCAGCTTAGGGGGACCCAATACTCTCTTCTGGGTTCTGAAGGCACTCTCATGTGCACACATGCAAACACACCACACACACACAAATAAAAAGAAATCTTTTTTAAAAGAAAATTTTGCATTTCAACTGCACTCTTATCAGGCCCCTCCCCTTCCCATCACCAATTCAAGCAGAACAAAACAAAAAAAATCAATATGACAGAAAAATAGATGCAAAGAAAGCCACGAGCAAATAGCTTCCAGATCTCTACTGTGTGGAGGTTCTCAGCTATGACTCAAGAGGTCCCGAAATCACCTCGCTCCTGAAGCCTGTGAGGTCTGTGGACTGGACTGAGCAACTCAGGGCCCTGAACCAGCTAAGTACAAGGTGGTTGTATGCACAGGGCTGCTGCTGTGGTCAATACTTGAGAGTTCATCACAGTACGCATTGAAACTCATGGCTTCAGGAAAAGCCTTGCAGTGAAGGCTCGGGAAAGAGGATAGAGAAAATGTCTTATCGAATGGAGTTCAGCAAGTCTTAGGCAACTGAGATTTGTAGGGCAAAATGCCAACCGGCATTTACTGTAGAGAAAGGTAGGGAGACTGGGAGGAATTGGAGCAGGTGGTGGGAGAATCATACTCCAGATCTGCAGGGTGCCCTAGTGGTCTGGGTGAAGCGATGATCAGGGCATGTGTGTGAAGAAATTACAGAAGTCAAGGAGAAAAACCATCCAAGAGTGTTCACTGGAGCGTACACACCTGAGAACAGCCGCTCATTTCCCCAGCAGTCAGGGCAGAGTGTCAAATGGAATTCTCACAATGATGCTACCTCGCTAGTAAAGCCAAGTCAGCCCTAGGATAAAGACTACTGTGGGCTTCATTAAACCTGTGTAACTTAAAATACGGCTTAGACTCAAATTGGGTCTAAGCCATTTAACACGCTCACAAAATACATATAAAAGTGCAATCAAGTCTATCATTCAACAGTGTAAAAATTCAAAATGCCTGGAATCCAGAAGAAAAGAGAAAATGACTCCCAGGCAATACCAAGAAGCAGGAAAATATCCACGATTAGTGAAAATCTGATCAACAGAGCCCCAAGCAACCCAGACACTAGAATTAGCTGAAAAGAAAAGGGTGCTACACGGTCACTACAAATGTATTTCATGTGTCCAGGAACAGACCCAGAAGAGAAATGGGAGATGTAAAATGGTCCTAAACATTGCAGAAGAGGAAGTGGAAAGAATGTCTGAGACAGCGAAAGGAGAAGAGTACTGAGAAACGCTGAGACCTAGACAAGATGTAGTATTGGAGTGCCATTTTCCTGAGCTCAAAGCATCTGTGGTTACCTTTACAGGATGTGCATAAAGCCAAGTCAGTTAGAAGACTCCAAGCCAGGGTGGGGCGGTGCTCCTGAGGCTCCAAGAGAGCACTTGCTGAGGAACTATCGGCAGTTTATTGCTGCTGGGGTGGGGACTTGCTCTTTTTGAGTGTGTTCTCACTGACAGGTTTCCTACGCTCCAGTGGATGGCCCCATGCCCGTTCACATAGGTACAGCACTAACTGGTCTTAGTAGTTACAAAGAAGGAGAAGAAGGAAAAGAGAAAAGAAGAAAAGAAAGAAGTCAGTGATGAGGACAGTGGCATAAAGCATTGCTATGTTAGGGGTTACAGGTGGAACTGGAGGAGGAAATTTCTATTTCTTTACATATATGTAATGGAATTCTCAAGTATAAATACAAATTATAATAAATAATAAAATGTAAAAGACCATAAGTGGGACACTTAGAAGGACACATGTGAACTGGAAAGTAAATTATATAGCATTCATAGTATGCAAGACAGCAGAGAAAAAGATCAGAGAATTTCTTATAGCATAGTAGTAAGAAACAATTCAAAGTGGAACAGAGAACTAGAAGGAAAAAGTTCTGTAACATACAAGATGTCTGTAATTAGCCTCTGCAACCGACAGGAAAGGGAGAAATAGAAAAGAGATTCAAAATAATGTTCTATTTTGATGAAAACAGTCTGCCTACAGGTTCAAAGAGATTAAAGAACCTATCAGAAGAGAAGAAACCATAGCAAAGTACATCACAAATTTGATGAAACTCAGTGATTAAAAGCAGCAAGGGGCAAAACAAAAAATCATGGTGCAGAGGAGCAAGTCTAAGAATAAAGGTCTTCTTATCATAAACCATGCAGACCAGAATACACTAAAGATTTTAAAAAGAAACAACCGATAAAAATTTATATCTAGAATTCTATGCTTAGAAAAAGATCTTTTAAAAAGGGGGGTGGGTGAATTAAAGAGGTTTTCATTCTCACAGCACTAATACAATCCATCATTAACAGACTTGAACCACAACAGATACTAAGAAGGCTTTTCAGGTAGAAGTGAAGGAATGCCCAGTGGAAGTCTGGATTTACATAAAGGAGTAAAGAGTAATAGAAATAAGCATGAACAAATACAACATGTATTTATTCTAAGTGTTAGTCATTAGAATGGGACATTATACTTTAGAGAAAACAGAAAAAAAGATAAGATCCCAGATTTAAATCTAAGTGAGTTAAATGTGAATCATCATGGCACTACCACCACACTTCTGTCTCCAAGAAGCCCAGTTAATGATGAGCCAGGTAGGTACAGAGAAAAGGAAAAAGATGAACCCTGGAGACAATGATGATGGTTAAGCTGGAGTCACTAACTATTCAGATATCAGAGTAAGTTCATTTCCTAGTAAGGAATTTTAGCAGAGTTGAACTGGGCATTTCATATTATAAAGGAGCTTATCCACCTAGTGGATATAACATTTTGCAACATACATGCACCAACTAACAGAATTCCAAAGTAGTAAGGAAAAGTTGATAGACCTGAAAGATCCACACAGAAATGACTCGGCGATTTCAACATTTTCTCAATAATTTATAGAACAACAAAAGAAAAAAAACAGTATGGATGACTAGCACAATACAACCAACAAAATGAAACTTACATATGTAACTAACATATACAGCCTACTTTCCAAGGACAGTTAATGCTGCCCAAGTTCTGTACCACAAAATCTTTCTACAGAGAAGGAAACTCCAGGCTTTAATGGTGAATTCTGTAAAACATACAAGGTAGAGATGGTGCCAATTCTCAGAGTTCTGCAGGAAACAGAAAAGGAAGAATGCTCCTACCCATTCTTGATACCTAGAAGGCAAGGGACAAAGGGACCCAGAGGCTGGAGTGCATTGCAAGCAGCATGTCCCCTACAAGACTAGAAACACAAACTAAAGAGTCATCTCTGAAGCCATAGCAGGGGAGACTCTCAACACAGGGCAGCTTTCTGTGAGTAATCCATCACAATATGGCGTTTGAGATGCTGGGGCTCTGGGTATAAATACTGGGCAGTTGGGTATCTGCTACATGAGACTTTGTAATAAAAATGGCCCAAGGATGGAGGGGACGCTCATTTTCAAATGGCTATAGCAGGCTGCCACTGGTTTAAACCCATTAGATTTAGCATCTGGCATAATCCACAGAGCAGATTTACAAATGTCATCACTATTACCACTTTATAATCAAGGAAACAGATGCAAAAAGACATTAACTAACTTGCCCAGGGCCAAACAGCAAATGGCAGAGCTGGGGTTTTCATTGTTTTTTAATTTCTTATTTTTCCAGTTCTCTGAGACCTCAGGGCCAGTATCCCTAAATGAATTTGATCTCCATGGTCTAAAACTGTCTCCTGACATCTGATACCTGAGGGTATTAATTTAAATTATCTGCATGGAATCAACCCTGAGGTCATGGCATCAGTACACCATACTCAATGAGTATGGCAGACTGTAAGAGCACAACAGGATAAAGACAGATAGGAGGTCATGTATTCTCACTGTTTTCTAAAATATATACAGCATCTGATTATTTTGCAATTTATCACAGCTATGTAAGAGCTGCCTTGAGCTGGAATGGTTCTGTAAGAGAGAGTATAGATGCAATATAGTCTACAATATACCCACGGCTCACAACTGCTCCCCCCCAGCCCATAGATAGAAGTACCCCTTAATCTCCTAATATCCATCACTTCAAAATTGCTCCTTTGGAAGCTGAGGAGATGGCGCCATTGACAAAGTGCCTGTCACAAAAGTGTGAGGACCTCAGCTCTGATGCCAAGCACCCACATAAAAGCCAGGAACAGTGGTACATATCTGTAACCCCAGTCCTGGGGAGACAGGCAGCTCTCTGGAGAGCATTAGCCAGCCAGCTTAACTAATCACTGAGCTCCAGGTTCTGTGGGAGACCCTGCCTCAAAAATTAAGATGGACATCAACCCTTCTCTCCCTTCCACATGCATACATGTACATATGTCCCCCCACCATGCACACATAATAACTCTGTGTTCTGTTCCTGATGAAATCTGAATACCAGTATTTCTCTCTTATTAATAATATCATCAATAAACCACCAGATGGAATCTTTGACAATGATGTCTATTGGTCACTTCACTCATTTGGGCTCATGTGGTATTGCATGAGAGACTAGCTCACTAGTGACCACATACGAACATACCAACCTCCTCTGGATCCTGGCCAGGGCTGTGTGAATTCTCTCACTGTACCATCTGCACTTCTCCTTGGTGATGTTGACGTGGACCAAGCTCCCATCCTTCCAGGGAACGTGGATGAATCTGTTGCAGTATTTGGCATGGATTGTCTTTCTATTGGGGTCCTAAAGAAAGGACAAAGTCACAGGCTCGAGTAGGTTCTCAAGGGGCAAAAACAATCCCACGACTAAAAACTGAATAAAGTCTGGTCATCTCCGTATCCATTTTGTATCTGTCTCCTCTGAAGCCATTACCTGGTAAATCTACACATTGGGATGGTAATCTCCAAAGGAGTGCCTGAACATAACATAACAATGGCTAGCATTGCCCCTTCTGCAAGGATACCCATAAGAGCAACTGAAACATCTCACTGTGCAGAGTCCTGTTCCAGATCCCCCTGATACCACCCAAAAAAGGCGCCTGAAGGTCTGTGGTAAACCTGCAATTACTCTGGATTCCAGGAACAGTGGAGCCTCAAAGATACCTGACTCTATAATGAGATGCCCTCCCCTACAGGGCAGCCATAACTATCTTACAGGAACCAGACCAACCCTCTCAACAATGTCGGTAACAACTTCAAACCTCACGGTACCAGAACTGAGACAAGATCAACCAGATGGAGTTTTCCCAGGACAGCTGAAGTAGACATTCCTTTCTCTTTGCCCCAGTTCTTCCTGTATTAAGACTATAGTTCAAGTCGGTACCCCAAAGACAGACTTTGGGGTCAGTGAACCCCTTTGTCTACACTTTGCAATGTGAACAACAGCTGTGTTGATGAAATCATTCACTCTTGCCTTTCTAAATGGAGTAATGGGATATGAAGGAGCCTGTTCTGTGGGGAATCCCAGGCCTTGGGCTTTGGGGCTAAAGCTGTAATAACAAGGCTACTTAGAAACCATGTAAGGAAGAAAAATAGCCAAGTAGCACCTCCATCTCTACCTGACTCATACACCTCTTAGCACACATCTCCACTGAGAGATCATTCACTTCTAAACTCAACAAGCAGGTGCTGGTGCCTGTTCCACAGACAGTCCTGTGATGGAGGCCATGGACAAGATCTGAAGTATATATGTGATCCCATCTGTGTCTTGGAAAAGCCAGTGATTCCTGCAAGAGGAGGGGAGGAGAGGGGAAAAGAGAGAGGAAGAAAGGAAGAGGGGAGGGAGGGGAGGAAAGAAGGGGAGCGAAGAGAGATGGGGAGAGAAGGGGAGGGGATGATGGAGAGGGATAGGAAGGAAGGAAGGGGAGGGGGAAAGGGCATTAGAAAGTAAGAAATGATCCCTGAATTTAAAATTTCATATATCCTAACATCCATGGAGAAGTGGGGATTTTGAATAATCAGAGTAGAGTCTAGAGCACATAGGAAGGGAATTGAAGAGCTGGAGAAAGAGAATGGATCACATTCTTTGGAAGAGTTGGCCTTTAAGGAGAAACAGAAGGAAGCAGATGAGGCACAGGTAGAGGCAGATACCAGCAGCTGTCACTCCGAGGGAACAGGAGCCCACGCACAGTAGGAAAAAGCTATCAAATGCCTGCGGGTAATCAAATACAGTAGCCTAGGGAGACAGCTCAGCTGGTAAAGTACCTCCTGTGCAGCATGAAGACCTGAATTCAGATCCTCAACACTCATGGAAATAGCTGGGCATGGCAGCATAGAGTGCTGGCTGGCGGAGGAGTGACAGAGACAGGCAGATCCTCAGCAGCACGTACGAGTAGATACACACAATCATAAAATGCATGCTTATAAGCTGATGGAAAGCTCTCGAAGACAACACTGAGTGTCTAAAGTAAAAGGGGGAAATGAATGAACAAGTGAAAGATGAGTCCAGGTACAGAGTTAGATAGGAGCAAGGTCAACTCTTCCTGGGGACGGAAGCATTAAAATCCACTGGGCATTGTGGCTGACTGCCTGAAATTTCTCCAGAACAGTCAGTGGTCATTCACAGGAAATAGCACAACGCTGGATTCCAATAGTTTTGGGGAAAGTTCTAGAAAAGTAATCTAAGTGGTATGGTTAGAATTGATTGTGTGGGTTATGCTTGCAGACCTTCATAATAACTAAGTCAAAGGTACACCTATGGCAGGGAGGGCAATAGCCGTGTGGAGGAGAAAGTCATTGGAAGAGGGGCTAAAGAAATTAAAGATAAGAGTGTTGTAAGGGTCATCCACGTGGGACTGACATCCTAAAGACTGAAAACAGGGGCTGGAGTCAGCACTGGCAAGGAACAAACTCATCTTCAAGGACATGAGCAGATGAAGTGGGCTCAGCATAGCCCGAGGAGTCTGGAAGGACAGTCAGGAAGCAGCAACAGGAGAAAAGGCTACCAGCCACATCAGGCCAATGGGTCCAAGAGAGTCCAGCCCCTGCTGCAGAGGGTAAGAACTCAAGGGTCACATAGGGACCAGAACCAGGAGACAGGTGGTGGGTCAGTGGTGAGCGACACACTACCGAGGGGGATGGGGTAGGAAAGGACCTGTCCTCCATCATGGTGCCTTTCCTCTCCTTCTCCACCACATCCCTGGGGCTGTCCTACAAAAGTGTCCTCCTTGCCTATCTCTCAGTCCCGTGATATTTCCCTGGAAGTCTGAAGCACAGCCAAGTGAAGCAACAGCAGGCTACAAAGCTCCGGGGAGGCAGGCTACCAGGCAGCAGCATGACAGAATGATATAGCCACATGGCAGCCCAGAGGGTCCNNNCATTCACACCGGCCTCTGTCTGTCACAGGAGGATTTCCTACCAGCTGGGAGGCCCAGCAGCTTCATCCCCTCCAGTGTAAAACTGAGCACAGACAGCTAAGGTATCTTGACGAGACAGAGTACAAAGCACTCCCAGGGCTGATTCTCTACTTGTGATGTCAGTGTCTGTGATAGAGACGTCTCCTTGGCATCTCCTAACAGCTAAGCTCTGTGCTCAGACAGGCAGTTCCCAAGTTGGACCTGACAATGCCCAGTTTAAAGACAGAAAGAAGGAAGCTACTGGTAGTGAAATGAACCCTGCCCCTTCATCTATCTTGGAAACTCTACACACCAAGGTCTTTCTAGTCACTCATTTCTCAGATGTGAACAACTATACCACATCTAAACTAATGTTTATATAGATACAGGAACCCTAAGAGTCCACCCATTTTACAGCCACAGTGTCCCCCTACATAACACAACCTTGGGAGCAACCCAATTTGGGACCTATGGTCTGAAAATATGAAGGAACAATGTTTTCCCACCACTGTCTATGAAAAGGAATCAGCATAATTCTCAACCTTCACCATATTATTATGTATTAGCACAGGAAACATGAGCTAAGCTCCACATTTGTAAGCCTCTTTCTTCAAACTGGCCCTTAAAATTTCAATGAAACTGCAAAGAAGGAAGGCAAAGTTCACAGTAGAGCCTGACCCAGAGCCTGCCATATTGTCAGAAGCTCACAGCGGGCTATGTCAAAATCGGCAAGGGTGAATACTTATAAATACCCAGGACTGAATATTTTCTAAGTGAAAATTTAGTTATGGATGACTTCCTGAACATGACTGAGTGATGTCTACAAAGCTAGAAAACTGTGCTTGGGAGGAAAGCCACTAATGAGATTTCCCCTGTGCGGCAGCAATTACTCTGCCTCCTAGGATACTGCAGGAAGCAAGCTTTTCGTCAATGCTGCATTTTTCTAATCCAATTCATGTATTTTCCTCCTGCAGTCCATCGTAAACACACAGGGGTTAGGAGGTAAAAGCACAACACAGCAGAACCTGAACAGCTAGAAGAAAACAGCCTGACTGGGGAGGGAGGTCAGGCAAGGAGCTGGGTGGTCAGCCAGTGTATTTACACATCAAAGTGGGCAGGGTCCCCTCTGGTAGATCTACAAGCCTCTCAGTAATGGCCTTGACCCTGAATCACAGCCTTTAAAGAGATGCACACACACACACACGCACGCACGCACGCATGCACGCATGCACGCACACACACACACCCCAAGTGACCTAGTATTTGAACAGGGCATTGATCCTCCCACGTACCCCATTTCCAACAACACACACACACATACACACACACACACACAATTTTCTGCTTCACAATGTGACACTGCTTAGTCTCTCTGGGTGTATTAATAATTGATACTGAGTATCGTAGTCCCTGCTCTACACCTACACATGACCATTTCCTAATGTGTAGCTGTTGGTCCTCCACCCTCACCTGGATGTCTGCTATGGTTTGAATGTGGTTTGTCCCCACTGTACTGAGAGTTCGTCCACAACAGGGCAGTGCCAGTAGGTGGTGCCTTTAAAAGCTGATTAACAGACACTCAAGTATTTCTGTTGGCGTGAGTTAGGAGGCTCAGAAGTGGATTAGTTACCCTAAGAGTGGACTGTTACAAACTACGTCAGTGCTTTCCCTGCCTGTGCTATTTTTCTTGCTGCTGTCACAAGGTACCCAGCAAACCCAAGTTAAGGGAGGAAGTGACATTTTGTCATGGCCCATGGTTTGAGGGTACAGTTCATCGTGGTGGGGAGGTCATGGCAGCAGGAACGTGGGGCGGCTGCTCAATGTTGCATCTGCAGTCAGGGAGAAGAGAGATGGGTGCCGGTGCTTAGCTCACTCTCTCCTTTTCAGTCAGTATAGAACCCCAAGCCCTGGACTGGTACTGCCCACATTTAGGATGGCTCTGTTCACATTTAGGGTAGATCTTCGCACCTGCCTTACCCCAGTCTAGAAACTCCTTTGTAGATAAGCCCAAAGGTTTTTTTTTTCTCCCAGTGATTCTAACTTGCGTTGAGAACCATCAACCATTGCAGATCACACTTATCTCCCCTCTCTCTTTTCTTCCCTCCCCTCCCCTCTCACCCGTGACATAACTAATGTAAAATTCTGGTACCCACCTCAGACCTAAGGACTCAAATGCATGATGGGAGAGTTTAGAAAGTATTCAAACTGAGAATAATTTGGTCTTTGGGAGCCAGAGTCAGACACTGTGAGAAGTTGCATCCCCATGGACTCCATTTGGCACAATGGAACTATATCTCTCAGAGCTTGAGACACAGGCTCATCTGCCGCTAGGAGCCTTTGGAGAATCCAATTTTATGTTTACTGGAAATCTACTACATACTGGCAGGTGCTCACTGGAGTAATGCATCTTCAAGACGTTTGAGATTCAAGAGGACCACAGGGATGCCTGGCTCTTACACGCTCACCAGCAGTTTCTCCCTTCTATTCAACATGGGAGAACACAGAGCCTCTCATCTGACATAATATTGAACAATTCAGAAACTTGTAAGACTTGAACTTCTATTGGCCCAGCTGGTAGCTTGGGTATAACTCACTTCTATCTGCTGTTATAGCTTAAAAACTTGAGTGCGTCTCCAAAAGGACCTGTGGTATAGGTACCCATGGTGGCAGTGCTGGGAGGAGGGAAAGCTCTAAGAGGTAAGGTCTACTGGAAAATCATGGGGACTGCTGATGACAGGAAGTCATGCTGGTCTTGCAGAATGAGATCTCTGGTTGCTGAATGTTGAAATCATCAGCACTTCAGCCTTCTGCCCATGGCTAGCTTGTTCTGCCCGTGGCTAGCTAGTTCTGCCCGTGGCTAGCTCGTTCTGCCCGTGGCTAGCTCGTTCTGCCCGTGGCTAGCTCGTTCTCTCCGTGGCTAGCTCATTCTGCCCATGGCTAGCTCGTTCTGCCCATGGCTAGCTCGTTCTGCCTGTGGCTAGCTCGTTCTGTCCATGGCTGCCCATGGCTTTCTGCTTCCCTGTGACACCACTAGGAGCTAAGGAACTGCATCAGAGGCTAAATAGATGGTACCTACCTGGTATTAGGCCTCCAAAAGTGTGAGCTAACTATAAGTTTTCTTCGCAAAACACCTAGTATCAGGCATTCTGTTTTTGGCCACTCAAAACAGACTAAGACGTGTAGAAGCCATGCCCAGGCTTTGACTACTCTCGTGGGTACCATCTAGAGAAGAAGGCGGGAGGCAAAGGGACATCTGTTTCACGGAAACCCTGGTTGATTCCCTTCCCTGCCATCTTTCAATGTGGTCTTTCCCCTGGCTTCTAATGCAAGGGAAGCTTTATGCTCCCCACCCCCAGGCAAGAAGAGAAGGCCCACAGCCCCACCAGCTTTCACCTACCGCACTAGTCTGCACAGACTCATCTTCTGGTTTGGCTCTTATATCAACAACTCCATCAGCGTGGCGGAAGGAGCAGTCAGTAAGGACGTCGTAAAAGGTCAGCTTCTGGGCCCTCAAGCTGTATTTCTGGAGCCACTGCTGAGAATCCCAGGTGTCTTCTGCGTTTTCTTTATTCTCGACAGACGTTGCTCCTGGAATCATAGTTCATCAGCCACTCACATTGCATGACCAGTTCCTCCAACACTCCTACCCTCATATTTACTGGTCTGGAATATTCCCACTGCCAGACCATGGAGCCTAAGCATCTCTTCCAGGAAGTATACTACAGCGGGACACTTCATTTTACCTCATCTCTCCTCTACGTGTGTGAAATGACCTCACACTAGAATGGCTCTGGCTGAGAGACCAGGACCACATGTCAAGAAAGCATTGAATACAGTATCAGAAGATTTGGGTTCCAGTCCTGGCTGTGCCCTCTACTACCTTAGGCAAGTAGCTCAAATGTGATTCACCCATTTGGCCATTCTGAGCTCAGGCAAATATTTCTACCTGCAGATGGAAGATGGTATCTGCGTGGCCTTCTTGGAGAATCTGATTTTATATTTATGGAGAATTTATTCTATGCTGCCAGGTTATTAATATAATGTATTCATTCTATTCAGTATGGGAGGAGCGTAGGGTTTTCTTTTGACACACTGTTAACTAATCCAGCGACTCCTAATGCCTGAATTCCTATAGGCCTAGTTCATGGCTTAGTTATAGCTCATGTAAACTAGTAATATAATCTAGAAATGTTTTGAGAGTGGTCACAAAAGTTTATGTGGTAGATATTTGGTCCCCAGGATGGCAACGGGGCCCAAATGAGTATGGCTTCTCATAGTCAGTTCTCAGTATCAGTGGTTTCTAAACTCCAGCAACATGCATGAGGGTTGGGAGGTCTGGGGCGGAGACCAAGATTTTGCATGAGTTGTATCTTGGTTCATTTTGTGTTGCTGTGGCAAGCAGAGCAATTCAGCGAATCTAGTCACTTGAGCATGCTTCACGAAAAGGGGATAAAAGAAGAAGGCCCATGTAGCCTGTAGGTAGGCAAGGTCAGACAACATGCAAAGGTCGCTAGGCCTTGTTCAGAGTGTGGACCTCAGCTCTGTGGGCTCAGAAACCTCATCTGTCAGCTGAAGTACCTGGCGCTCTATCTAGAATGTCTCATTCTCTCATCTCACAAGGTACACCCTACAAGGCTAGCTGTCCACCAGCGTTAGGTACATTTTCCTCTGCTATCTTCCAGAGGTCACCAGTACCAGTGTATTCCGTCTCCAGAAGGACTGGTTCACTGTACGTCAATCAGAGGCTGCACAAACTTCTTGTGATGGTGCACAAAACCAATACCCTTGGCCCTGTACACTTCAGATCATCGCTAGATCCCGTATAACACCTGACACAAGGCAATGATTTCCAATGGTTGCCATACCGTACTGTTTAAAGAACACTGACAAAAATCCCTGCGCATTGCTGGTACAATGGCTTTTTTTTAAATATTTTTGATTCATAGTCCATTCAGTCCTTAGAGCCTGAAACTACAAGGCACTGACTGTCATCAAAAGTTGCTCTTGGGGTTTGTTCTGCTTTGTTTTCCATTGCTGTGAAAAACACCGAACTAACTGCAAGGCTTTATTTCAACTTAACATTTATAGTCCATCATCTAGAGAAGCCAATGCAGGAACCCAAGGTAGGAACTGGAGCAGAAGGCACAGAGAAACACTGCTTCCAATACTCACTCACCTTGCTTTCGTAGACAACCCAGGACCATGTGTTTAGGGGGTGGCACCACCCACAGTGGGCTGAACTTTCCCACACCCATTATTAATCAAGAAAATGCCCCCCAGACAAGCCCATAGGCAGAGCTGATGGAGGCAATTCTTTTTTTGAGGTTCCCCTTCCCAGGTGACTCTAGTTTGCATCCAGTTGTCAAAAGCTAGACAGCATGGAGATAGAGAGATGGCTCTGTGGTTAATAGCATGTACTGCTCTTGCACGGACCCAAATATGGTTCCCAGCACCTGTATTGAGCAGGTCACATCTGCCTGTAAGTCCAGCTCTGAAGAATCAATCCAATGTCCTCTTCTGGTCTTTGAGGGCACCTAAACTCACAAGCATGCATGCATGCACATGCACATACACACAATTTTTTTAATAAAAATCAATCTTTAAATAAAAGATTAAATTACTGCTAGGCTTACCACATGTAAGGGGCTATATAATTAGACCAGGACCTGAGGAAATAAAACAGCTTGCAGCCAATTAGTCCTTGATAATGTGTAAAGAGGCTGCCTGTGAGTGTGTCAGCTGAGCCGAGTCCTCAGATTTTAAACAATGTCTTGACAGAACTTACTCTGAAACCTACCGGAGTCAGAACTGATTAAAACTGGCTTCTGCTTTCGAACTTCAAGCCAATGTGGCATCAAAAGCCCCTCTGAGCAACGTCCTGAACGGCAGCCGTTGGCATCCATGTCAACCACAATGTCTTCCTACCCTTCTCAAGGAATTCAAGCAGCTGCCTCCCAGAACACTCAGCCCCTTGAGCTTTCCCTGGGAACTTTCGGCATCACTGCAGGCAGCTAAAAGATGTGGCTGTTTGTGGGGAGATCAGCATCCTTGGAGATGCCTTCCTATGATGTGGGGAGATCAGCATCCTTGGAGATGCCTTCCTATGACTTCTTCAATCCTTGTTAATCACTCTCTGCATCTTGGGCTCCTCTTTATGTCCTCCTTATATAACTGGTCCCTTTCCTCCTTTTCCCTGTTCAAATTCTTCATTCAATGATTTCCATAGCAACATGTATCCTTTTGTTCTGTTTGGGGGCTTACCTTTTTTAAGGAAAAGATGAAGGTTCTTCATCAAGCATAAGTCCAAACTTAGGAGAAAAAGAACTTTCTGGAAGACATACAAACCAATCCTAGCAAGGGTTTTTAAAGAGTCTAAGATAAACCTTCACCCTCCACCATCAGGCAGGACCAAAGGTGCAGCCACTTAATGACAGGAGCCAGGCTCCCAATTATCATCAAAATGGGGGTGAAGACCCCTTCCAACCTGAGCTTCATAAAGGAAATCAGAGGCAGCAAAGCAACCAAGGCAGAGAGCTCAGGTGTGCCAGAGCTGGAGAAACGAGGGGAGAGTGAAGTATTTTTCATATTCATCCACGGCTAATTACACCAATTCATGGCTGAGCCTTGTTAGCCTGAGGAAGGGAAGGAGAAGGGCATCATCTGTTCATTAGCGTCGCTCACTGAGGGATCCTTTCCCAGTTCTCCTGCAGTTATTTTAATTAAGAGTGTCATATGAATTCTCACCTTCCGAGCCTTCGCTTACGGCAGAGGTGTGAGCTCACAGTGATTCTGATCACACGGCATCCACACCTCCACATGACAGATTGCTAAAGATGTTCTTGGAGTTCCGCACGAGGGAAGCAGACCATGGAGCACATCCACACTGTAGAATTTACTTGCCCCATCCTCTCTGTCCCACTGATCAGTCTCAAAGCATTTTTTTCCAGGCATGAAGCCATACTGAATAATGCTTTTGAAAACCATCATGGTATAACCAGGGGCACAATCAAAATGATAGAGTATGACTTATCAGCCCTCCAATACCTTCTGACACTCATACACCTACCCTCAGAGTGAGATCCGTAAGGTACCATTAAGGATTTACTACCCCACACCAAACTGTGCCCTCTATCCCCCTCCACTGAAAGCTACTCGGCTGCCACATCGTTCCTGCTACGCTAGGTCCATGAGCTGTCCCTGAATGAAGCACTCAATCTCTAGAGATAACATCAACCTGATGGCTCTCCTGGCAAAGGCCACGTGCTCTGTCCCCCACTGAGTACCAATTGCTGCTACTCAGAGGGCTCCTTAGGCAAAAAGTTGGAGAACCTAAAAACTTGGGGATTATTGATGACTTTATTTTAAGACATTTTTTCCCCAGAGCATGGGGCTCACAGCAAACAGGACTCCCAATCCTACTATTTGGGAATCTGAAGTTATTTAGATCCAGAGTCTCTTTAACCGGGGAATTATGGAGGGCTTGTGGCCTACACACCAGAGCCTGATACACAATGGAAGGGGGGAGGGAGGGAACAGAATTGAGGGCCGCTGGGAACAGAGGGAGACTGACTCTAGGAAATCCCAGTCCCTCTTGCTGGGTGACTCCCTCAGCAGTGAAGAGCTAGAGCACTTACTGATGAAGGGATGTGCCCAGGACCTCGCAGGTACCAGGCGGGAGGATGGAGATTGAGGGCAGAAACCCACCATCACTCCGCAGAGGCTTCTCAGCAAAGATGGAGGTAAATATTGGTGTCCTGGGCACTATGCAAGAGGGTTGAGGCCCAATGGGACGCACAGAGGGGCTTGATGTGGAAGGTCAAATGTGAGCCTGGGTCCAAGTAGCAAGCTCTCAACCCTGCTCTGAAAGGAACATCAGGTAACCGGCAGGAGCCTGTTTGAAACTCTCAACTTCAAGGGAGAATAAAATGGAGTCCCAGGGAGTTCTAGGCCTGTTCTCCCTTGGAATACTATAAAGTGATTTTATTTATTTACTTATTTATTTTTACTTCCTTCTTGTTAATTTTGTAAAAATCAAAGTATGATTTCCATTGCAGTGAAGGGCTCTGTCACTCACCCAATTTGTTTATTCCAATCCTTGGGTCACTAGTTCCTAGAATCCCCTGAGAGTAGAGAGGAGAGGAGGAGAGAAAAGAATGAGGTAGAAAAGAAACAGGCTTGAAAAAGAAAGCAAAGTCCTAACAATGAAGAGAACACAGGGAGGAACAAGGAGCCTTTGGGCCACACTTTGCTCACTTTCTCTTCTGCTTATCACTCTGAGAGCTGCATGGGAAATGGCTTTCAATACAGGCAGCACTTCAGCTGTGAGCCGGGCAGCTTCTCAGTTGTTGAGTAAGGCAGCTTCAGGAGGACACTAAATAAACCATGACGCCTGCCACAGACTACTCAGCGGCCGGGAGCAACAGTTCAGCCCAGTGACAAACCCGCCCAGGGTTAAGAAGAAAACATTATCAGGAGCCCAGGCTGCAGAAGAATAACAGGCAGCCTGCTCCAATAAGCCTCCACTCCATGACCTTTTCAAGTGGGAACAGCTGAGGACCACTGAGGCCAGCACCAACCTGTACCTTGAATAGCAGCTTTTAAAACAACTGGTCTGGGAGCTAGAGAGATGGCTCAGCAATTGAGAAGTGAAACGTGAAATAGGCCCCCAACAATGCTGAAGCACGCATGGGCAGCCCGTTTGTATTTCATGGTTTCATAGTCTGAGCTGATGAGGGATACTGACCATGTCTCTTCCTCAAGGAACAGGTACAGACATACAGACTCGGATCGCTGGATTCAGAGTTCAGAGTGTTAACCATTACCCCACAGGAGCAGGTGCGTACAATTGAGACGACCTGGGTTCAATTCCCAGCACCCACATGTTGGTGAATGACTATTGGGTGCTCTCTTCTGGCCTCTAGAGGCACTGCACATACATAGTGCATAGACACAAAGCACCCATATGCCTAAAATTTAGAATAATAATAATAAATCTTTCTTTAAAAATGTTAAAATAGCCAAGTTGTGGAAATATCTACACACCAACTTAGGATTTGAATATAAAGTGGACAAATGAGTTTAAAAAGAGGAAAGTCTAAAAGGGACTTTGGGAGCTTGGGAAATTGTGAGATCTGAAGGTCTCATGAGTTTGCAGTGAAGGCTGGGTTATCAGTCTTTTATTTCCAAATTGTAATCATCCAATGCTTTTCTTCACCTAGAATCTTCGTGAACATCTTATTTCTAACTACGTCCATTCTTGGGTGCCCATTCCTCTATTCCATACTGTCCACTGAAGCATGAAACAGCACACATTTCTGAGGTCCCTATCTTAGCTCACTGTTTATTGCTGTGAGGAGACACCATGAACAAGGCAACTTGTAGGAGAAAGCATGTAATTGGGGGCTGGCTTACAGCTTCAAAGGGTGGGTCCATTCTTATCATGGTGGAGAACACAGTGGCAGACAGGCAGGCATGGTGCTGGAGAAGTAGCAGGCAGACAGGGTGAGCCAGACTGGACCTTCTGGCACACCTCCTGAAACAAGGCCACACCCACTCCAAAGAGGCCACACCTCCTAATTCTCCCCAAACAGTTCTACTCAATGGAGATCATTGAGGGCTACTCCCATCCGAACCACCACAGTCCCATTTATCTTACCTCTGCTACTCTTCCTATTGCTAACAGCCAAAACCACTGCTAAGCCTAAGACAACACATATTTGTGTGTAGGTTCATCCCAAAGTAATATAATTTAGTTTTTTACATTGAGGTATTTAATGCACTGTGAGGTAATTTTTTTTGTTTACCGGTGAGATAAGAGGCCAATAATACTATGTATGCATATATCCAGCTGCTCCCATGCCATTTTTGGGAAGGTTATTTTCTCCACATTGAAATGTCTTTGATACCCTTGCCAAAATTAAATCTACAATAGATATATAGATTTATTTAGGGGCCATTCCATGAACCTATGCATCTGTGTTTTCAGAGTTTTTCTGTATAGTCCTCCCTCAGTGGAAACTCACTTTGGAGTCCCAGTTGATTATGAGGTTTGCTGTCTTCCTGCCTCAGGCTCCCAGAACACTGAAATTATAAGTCAATGCCACCATACCTGGCCTTCATGCATTCATTTTGGGACAGCATTACACAGTCTTGGTTATTACAGTTCTGTTGTAGATTTTAAAGATGACACACACATATCTTCCAATTTCTTTTTCAAGACCATTCCTGGTTATTCTGTGTCCTTTGCATTTCCAAATTTGTTTAGGAACAGCTTGTCAATTTCTGCCAAAAAGTCAGCTGAGATTTCTTGCAGAGATTGTGTTAAACTTGTAAGTCATTCTGGAAGAAAGCCATCTCAACAAGCGTATCGCACAACTTTATTAATTTCAAGGATCTGTATCTTCTTTTGCAGTATACAATCCTTATGCTACTTTCATTAAATTTTTCTAGTATTTCAGTGTTTTTGCATGTGTATGTATGTGTGTGTTCAGGTATGGGTGGGTGAATGTGTGTGTCTGTGTGTGTGTGTGTAGGTCAGAGGACAACCTCAAGTGATTTCCCTAGGAACAGCACCCCTTCCTTGAGAGAAGGTCTCACATCAGGCTAGATGAGCTAGAGAGCCAGTGAGCTAGAGATGCCCCTGTCTCTGCCTTATGCTTCCATGCCTGGCATTTTACATGGGTTCTGGGAATTTAAACTCAGGCCTGTTTGGGAGACAAGCCCTTTACTGACTAATTTTCATTTTAATTTTTGGTGGATTTATAAGTGGAATTCTTTCCTTAAGCTCACTCATGGCATGTCCCTTGCTAATCTATAGACATACAGTCCACTGTGCTTTGATGTTCTCTCCTGCAACCATGGCGAAGTCTTTACTAGCTCCTATAGTTTCTTCATGGATTCTGTAGAGTTTCTATGTGAGTAACTGTTACCTGTAAATATTGATTTACTTATTGGGTGCCAAGATGGGAACTTATTCTTTTTCTTGGCTGGCTGTACTGACTAGACTCTCCCGTTTCTGCTTAGAAGTAGTGAGAACAGACATCCTGTCCTTCCTCTGACATCAGGAAGAATATCACCAGGCTTTCACTGGTTACTCTACCTGTGCGTTTTTCACAGATGCTCTTTCTCAGGTTAAGAATGAGACATTAGTGTCCACAGAGAACACTCAGCAGTTAAGGATGCTGGCTACTCTTGTGGAGAACCTGAATTTGACTCTCAGCAACCAGATTAATTGGCTCACAACCACCTATAAATCCAGCTCCAGAGGACCCAATGCATCTGACTTAATAAGCACCCACACACATGTGACACATACACACAAAGACATATATAGTTAATTTAAAATAAAAGAGAGGCTGGAGAGATGGCTCTGTGGTTAGGAGCACTTGTTGCTCTTGCAGAGGACCTGGAGTCAGTTTCCAGCACACACAGCTCATAACTATCAATAACCCCAGTTACAGAGGTTCCAACCCTCTCCAAACTTCCATGAGGACCAGACATGCGTATGATACCTATACATCATGCAAGCAAAACAGTCATATGCATAAAATAAATAGAAGTGTAAAAAAAAAGAAAATATTGTTTTGGTTTTTCAAGACAGGGTTTCTCTGTGTAGCCCTGGCTGTCCTGGAACTCACTCTGTAGACCAGGTTGGCCTCAAACTCACAGATCCATCTGCCTTTGTCTGATATTAAAGAAATGCACTGGTGCCACCACCACCCAGGTGGAAAAGAAATGTTTTTTTGATCATAGATTTCTGTTTTCTTGAAGTTTTTTTAACTTTTGTTTTTATTTTTGCTCTTGGATTTTGTTGAATGATTTTCCCATCTATTTTGAGGTGACTGGTTCCCCTTAATATTCTGTTAGTATTGTATATGATATTTGTTGACTTTTAGATGCTAAACCAATCTTACATTTCTTTGATGTTTCTCATTTGATCAAGCTATATAATTCTTTTTTCCATGTAGTTTGCTATTATTATGCAAGATTTTTATATCTTTCTTCATAGCAAATATTAAAATTTACTTTTCTCATATCTTGGCTTTGGTGTGAAGATGACATTGGTCTCATAGACTGAACTAGGAAGTAGTCTGTCTTCCTCTTGTACATTTTTGAGAAGTTTCTAGAATTGGTATCAATTATTGTTTTAATTATTAATTTGATATTTTAAAGATTGCACATGTGTGCGCACATATGCAAACACCTCTCTCTCTCTCTCTCTCTCTCACACACACACACACACACACACACATGTGAGTACCTGAGATCCAGAAGAGAATGTCAGGTCCCCTGAAGCTGGAGTTACAGGTGGGATGCTGGGAACTGAACTCGGACCCTCTGCAAGAACATACTCACTCTTAACCACTGAACCCTCTCCCCAGCTCTCTACACATTTTTAAAATTAACTTTCTTGATTGCTCATATTTTGCTTGTTTAGAAACTGTGGCACAGATAGCATCTTACCAAGAGACACTTGGCAGAAATGGGCAAAGCCAGCTTTAATACATTACTAACTACAATTCTCTGCATCTCACCGCAGCTCGGGACTACAACAAAATCTTACTGCTTATTACTGGTTATTTAATACAGCACCCACAAAATGACCATCTTCCCTCTCCATTGGTTCAATAAACACACTTACTTGAAGGGCTTGAAAGAGCCTTTAGCCTTGTGACATCAAATTTGATATTTTGGAACAAGCCAATATTCAGAGTCAGAGCTTGGGCTCAGATAGTAAACTCTCATGCTCTTGTTCACAGTTAAAGCATGAGGAGCCCTTGAAATGTTTGAGCTGTAGCATAATCCAAAAAGAAAAGAAGTTTGTCAAAATTCTTTAATACTCTATGACAGAGGCCAGATTCTGCCTGGATCCTACATACAGGGAGTGCCCAGGTGAGTGAGCCAGTGCCCCTGGGCAGCCAGCACCTCCTCCTGAGCTTTATTAATAGCTCCATGGAGGTATAATTAACCACAATAGCCAATTACACTTAACTTGTGGAAGCCAGCACCCTCTGAACAGCATGGGACTGGTAAACACTCGCCTTCCTGCTGTTCCATATCGGCCATACCCACTTTCTCTCCTCTAGCTTTTTTCCTAAGAGTTTTATTTCCATTCAATTTGATATCTCATTCCATCTCCTTTGTTGTATTGTTTGTAATCCTAGTGATTGTTTGTGGCTAACAGTGCACAGCTCAGCTGGTCATGGTCTAATGTCAGGTGACGTAGCCCTTCATCAATAGCATGTGCTAATGAGAAACTCAAATCTTGTATGTCTAAACAGGTATTTAGCCTGTGCGTGTTTGTGTGTGAGTGTGTGTGTGTACATGTGTGTGGAGGTCAGAAGCCAGTGTTGAGTATTTTCTGTGGCTTCCCGCCTATTTATTTATTTATTTGTTTGTTTGTTTATTATTTTGCGAAAGGCTGCCTCACTGAAGCTGGAGCTCACCAGGTTCCAAATGGAATGCTTTTGTTTCCTTCTTTTACCTGATTGTTCGGGCTCACACTTCAAGAGCTGAGCTGAATAAAGGTGATGAAGCCGGCATGCTTGATTTGTTCTAGACCTTCAGGGAAGGTCCATAGAATTCACCTCTCAGCACACTGTTGGCTGCTGGTATGCTACAAATGGCCCTTTATGTGTTCTTGTCATCAAATCATCAAACAGACTTTCTGCTTTTCCAGGCTTCAGTCTTAGTAAGTTGCTGTCTAGGAATCTGCCCATGTCTTTCAGGTTCTCAACCTTGCTGGTACACAGTTGTTCCCAGCGACGTCAGTGACCTCTTCCCTTGTGAAGTGTCAGGTCTCCTTTCTCTCTCTGGCCTTGTTTACTGGTGTCACCTGTCCTTTCCTTACTGAGTCTAAGTCAGGGTTTGTCTGTCTACAGCGCCAGCTCTGATTTGCCAGTCTTTGGTGGGCTTTATCCTTTTTCCTCCCTCTCTGCTCAGACCTTGATTTCTCTCCTTATCTTTATGTGGGACGTGATGAGTTCTCCCATCTCCAGCTCCTGGAGAGGCAGTGGTAGGTAGCCCTTCTTCACACCTTTCCGATGGGGGCACAGCTTGCTTGCTATACACTCTCACTTTGCTATGGCTTCTGCTGGAGGCTTTGAGATGTTGTGTCTCCCTTTTCTTTTGTGTCAGGGAAAAATATTAATTTTCCTCTTGATTCTATCCGTGGTCCATTGTTTATTCAAAAGTAAATCGTTTACCTCCCGGGTATCATGTTGTAGTTTCCTGATTCTGGGTGCTACCATGCAACCCAACCCAAAATCAGAAATTTGTTTAAAATACTGTGAGGGGCTGGAGAGATGGCTCAGTGGTTAAGAGCACTGGCTGCTTTTCTAGAGGACCAGGTTCAATTCCTAGAACCCACAAGGTAGTTAATAGGCATCTGTAACTCCAGTCCCAGGTAATGTAATGGTCTCTTCTGGACTCCATGGGCACCATACATGCATAGGGGACATAGACATAGTTGCAGGCAAAACGTCCTTACACACACACTCACACACACACACACACACACACACACACATATATACACATTTAAAAGCACCTTGTGCATGAACCTTGTAGATGACAATTGCATGTCTAAATGTCAAGAGGTTGGACACAGCTGCTAGATGCATGTTGACACATGCAATCATGTGGCTGCTTTCTTCACTTCAGCACTGGGTGACACCCAGATAGAAATAAGCATGAGTCTGCTGTCGGCTTGTGGCTACTGTTTCAGGAACAAAGGGCAACCCAAACCCAGCCTCTTGTATATGCTGATGGTGCATTGTTCAGAAAGAACCAAGACAGCACATCAAGTGAGCAGGCTGTCCTCATAAGCCACTCCCTCCCTGTGACCTAGAAAGGCCCTCATGTCTCATTTCACAGTCACCAACCTGAGATCAGACACTGGAGGATCCTGTCTGGCTCTAAACACAGTCATAGTGAGTGATCGGTCTCAGGCTATGGCTCCCTGGTCACACCATGGCTACCAATGCCACCAACAACCTGCCAAGACCAGTCCAACAACTAGGCTACAACCCAGGTTCAGAGGGCTATGAGCTGCCAGCTGATTGGGTGAATCTCTGATCCACGGTCATTGCCACCACCACCACAGGAGACGGCAGCTGGGACAGTGGTCCTAGTGTTGTATGTCTTCTAACACTACAACTCCTTCAGAGGTGCCATCTACTGGCATTCCTAGGATGGAGGCCACTAGAATATCTTTTAGCATTAGGTTTGATCAGCTGAGCACACAACACCAGGAAAAAATCTTGTGATTCAATGGTCGTACTTACATCAAATGGAATCTTGGCCATGATGCTATGGTGTCTGAGACTGGGGAAATGTTGGTGAATGCAGCCCCTTAACCATCCCAGCATACGTTAAGCTAAGATACCTCTGAGTCTCACAGCTGGAAGTACCCACACAGTCTTGGCTATCTGAGGCCCATCAGCTGGCAGAGATATAACCCAAAAAAACTCAAGTATGTCCCCTTGCAACACAAGTCTGTACCAGGTAGTAGAAGAGTTTAGCACCTCCATATCTTAGCAATGGCCTGGTAATAGTTCTGCCACCCAAGTTGGGGGAAGGGATGATAGAGACAGTCTCTTTGACCATCAGCAATGATGCTAAAATGGGCTGTACCTGAATCCCATAATGACAGGGGTCTGCAATGGCTCCAGAGGGGTGTGCTCGAATGCACTCCAAAATTGGATACGATGTGGCTGAAACTCCCGCCTGTCCCATTAGCACATGGGTCTCTTCCTGAGGCCAGAGCTGATCCAGAGGCTCGATCTGTGAGCTCTGGCCCACCTCCAGCTTCTACTAGCCACTGGATCTTACTGCAGCAAGCCTGGACCTGAGCACTATCACAAATCTTTGAGCTACCTTTCTGGCCCTCCCCCATGGTAAGCTACATCTTACTCCCTGCTCTGCAACTGGGGTTAAAGTAGGGGTGAGAGGAACAGTCAGCTATGTGCCTAACACAGTTGCAGCTGCCCGTTGTGCAGGTAGTGGCCTACCTGGTGGTGAAGATCACATAGCTTTGCCCACCACTATTTCATGATGGCAGATCTGTACTGAGTTCCAAGCCCAGAGCCTCCATCAATCAGAGAGGCATCTCATGCTGGGCTACTTAGAATCGAAGAAGCAGGGATGAGGGCCAGTTGCCCTAGTTTTCCTTGCTAATGCTGTGATAAATCATTGACCAAAGCATTTGGGGGGGAGGAAAGCATTTATTTGGCTTACATTTGTACATCATAGTCCATTATCAATGGAAGACAGGCCAGCAGCTCAAGGCTAGAACCTGGAGGCAGGAACTGAAGCAGAGGCCACAGAGGAGCACTGCCTAATGGCACATATTCAACTACCCTTTCCTATGCAGCCCAAGTCCACCTGCTCAGGGAAAGTTTTGCCCACAATGGACTGGACCCTCCTCTATCAATTAACAATTAAGAAAATGCCCCTCACAGACATGACCATAAGCCAATCTGATAGAGACAATTCTTTAATTAAGTTACCTCTCCCCCAGGTGACTCTACATTGTACCAAGTTGACAAAATACTAACCAGCACAGGGGACCATCACCAGACTGTCTGTCTTGGCTGCTACATCATTCTGCCTCTCTGTGTCAATTTTGACTGATTTTTTTCTCTCTCTCTCTCACTCTCTCTTTAAAGGTTGCCTTCTCTTACTTCTTCTCCTGCACGATAGTCTTTGACTGAATGCCAAGCATTGTGAATTCGATCTTGGTGAGTGCTAAATAGTTCTGTGCCATGCAAATGTCTCTGAGTTCGGTTGTGAGATATAGTTCTGTTACCTGGAAACAGTTTTGTTTTCTTTTCGTGTCTCACTTTGATGGCATCTGAGGAGTGTCCAGAGAGGCGCTCTATGTGAGGCTCCTCTTTCCCTACCAGTATAGTTAAGACCTTCCCAAGCAGTCCTAACAAAGTCCTCTGACTCTGTTCCCCAGGCAATGTGAGCATTATCTGTTTTTCTTCTAATACCTTCCAGCAGNCTCTTCCATGTGTGAGAGCTTGGTAGTCAGATGAATTCTTAAGGAGGAGCCTCTGCATGCCACTTTGGGCATGCGCTTCTTCCCATTCTGACATGCTCTACTGTGAGTTCCTTGTGCCTTCCAGACTCTCAGCTCTCTGCAAATTTAGCAGGTTTTGACAAGCTCTTCCTGGCTTAATCTTCCATGCCCTGCAGCCGCCTCTCAAGGCAATCAACTGGGACGAGCTAAGGCTACCGCCCTTCTGCCCTGTGCCTCATGGACACCTTGCTGCTCCGAGTCCATTGTCTTAACATTGTTATATATTTGGGGTGGGGGTTAGTTATTTTTTTTCCTTGAGGAATTTCTATGTCCTGCTCTTGGGATTAAAACAAATCAATTCCCAATGTGTTTTTTTTTTTTGCTGCTTTCTTATCCCAGGCATCGGGCTAAAGAGTCACTCAGCCAGACAGCGCACCCCCACCCTATGGTTACATGTGCAGACTGGTCCTTAACCACCGGGTCCCCCAGGGGAAGTGTGTATGGGGGTGAATCCATGACAAATATAAGGACAGCCAGCTCCAGAGACCCTTTGTTTAATTCATCTGCGCTCTACCCAAATGACAATCCAAGCCTTCCCCTTCCCTATCCTCCACCCCTATCTCCTTCAGCCTTTGGGGCTTGAGCAATCAAGCTGAGGGAATGGTTGCCACCTTCCCAGAAAGCAGACACAGGGTCTTTGCTTCACTGATCAGTGGCTGTGACTAGGAGAGGGGTGGGTAGTCAGACATTCATTCTCCATGAAGATGCTGGAGACGAATTCAGACAAAATCTTAGATGACTACCCAATGGAGGAATGGGTGTGATCAAATTTCCCCTTTAGATTATAAGAGGTACATCCTGACTATTGTTTTAAATGACTGCTCAGAGTTATTTTCTTTGGGGGTTATGTATGGGTTAGATTGAAATGAAGGGTTTTATAGAACATTATAGAATTTCAGACCCACAGCTCATCCATTTTTGTTTTAATTTTGTGCGGTGTGTGTGTGTGTGATATGTTTTTGTATACGTCCATGGTGCCTCTGTGACAAGAGCAGTACAGAGAGACACTGTAGCTTTCAGGGACTTCAAAACCTGCTCCTCAGGAGGCTCTCAACTGCAACACTCTCTCTCTCTCTCAAAAAAAAAATTCAAGTACTGTTACATGTGGACCAAATCAGAATGTCTGGCAGGAGGAGGCAGACATCAGTAGATTCCAAAATGGAAAAACTTTATAACTTTTCAATCCAAGGTTTATCATATCCTAGCAACATCACCTTGGGCGAGTTACCCACTTAACCCAAAGCAGCATTGCAGACCCTCTCAGGGGACTGTGGGGACAGCTGGAGAAGGAGCTTTCAGTGAAGAGTCCAGAGCAGTGACTGTCAGGTAAGGTTAGCTACTGTTATTACTTCATCCTGGCAGAAACCAGATCCCACACTAACTTAAGAACTCACAGAGAACGAATGAATGCACCAATCCCTTTAAACTCGCAGGAATAATGCAGACCTGCTTGGTGATGATCATACATTCTTTACCATCTGCAAAAATCTCCTGGACTGATGTTTGCTGTGGAATATTAGTTTAAGATGCACTACCTTTGTTTATGCTGTGGAACATGTGTTTCACGGTGCAAAGATGTGTTGCATTCTTTTATGTTGTATTTATTTAACTCTGTGAAGCTGTGTTATGCTGATTGGCCTAATAAAGAGCTGAACGGCCAATAGCAAGACAGGAGAGAGAAATAGGCTGCCAGCCAGAGAGAATAAAGAGGAGAGAGAAGAGGGAGGAGTACGAAAAGGAGGAGAGGATGACGTCAGGGGCCAGCCAACAAGCTACACAGCCAGCCACGGAAGAACAAGAAAAGAAAGGTATATAGACTAGAGAAAGGTAAAAGCCCAGAGGCAAAAGGTAGGTGGAATAATTTAAGAAAAACTGGCTAGAAACAAGCCAAGCTAAGACTGGGCATTCATAAGTAAAAATAAGTCTCCATGTATTTATTTGGGAGCTGTGTGGCAGGCCCCCAAAGAGAAAAGAAAAAAATAAAAAACTACTGATGTTCTAGTCATTTTACAGAACAAAGATTGAAGGAGGATGACTTGGGCTACCCTCACAGGGTTAGTAAATGAGTCTTTCTTGCTATAAAACTCCAGCCCTTTATTACAGACAATATTTTGGTAGAAGAAGAAAAAGAAAAAATATTTGTCACCTCCTTGCTTCTCACCAGTAAAGATACCCTGAGCTTGTTGCTCTGTAATGGGGAAGCCAGACGGACACAGCATCCCTGCTAACTTGAAAGGGGATAAGAGGAAGAAACTCCTCTGCTGGCTGTGTGACCTTTGGCCATTTCCATAACCTTCCTGTGCCTTAGCTTCAACACTCCACAACAGTGATCCAGTCTAGAGGTTTTTGTTTTGTCTTATTTAGGATGAAATAGGCTAAACACATGCTTCGGGCAGCATCTGATACCTCTTGGGTGCTCACTCGAGATGCTTCTTGTCTCTGTGTAGCAGATTCCTCCAGATTGAAAAATCCTGTGCTGGGGGAAGATCCTCAAGACTCAGGAAATTCTAAAAGGGGCCCCCTTAAGACTAGGAAAGTATGTAATTCATAAGTCTCAGGAAGGCCCTAAAACTTAGCAGATACACAGTCTCTCCCTCCTCAAGGTTATGAAAGCACATAAGCAGTAAGACCTGCAGAGGAGACCCTAGGGCCAGCCAAGCAGCCTACAGGACACTGGTGTGGGAGAACAATTCTGTATCTGTCAATTGTGTTTTAAATAAACACTGATTGGTCAGTAGCCAGGCAGGAAGTATAGATAGGAAAACCAGACAGGAAGTAGAGGTGGGNTGAGAACAGGAGTATTCTGGGAAGAAGGAAGCTCTTTCCCCAGTCTTGCCCAGATGATGGAAGAAGAAAGATGTGACCTACCCCACCAAAAAAAGGTACCGAGCCATGTGGCTAACATAGATAAGGATAATGGGTTAATATATGCTATAAGAGCTAATACGAAGCCTGAGCTAATGGGCCATTCAGTTTATAACTTATGGAGACCTCTGTGTGATTTTCTTTGGGACTTGCCAGCTGCGGGAACTGGGCAGGACAGAAACCCCAACAAAGCAGGCCTATCATGTTACAGGAGACTCTTAGATCTATAGAGCTGACTGCCAGTTGAGCAGAGAGCTCCTGGTTCCAGCTTTCTTGAGCTGTCAACCATTATTGGTGTGGGCCTTCAACAAGGCACTGCCTTTGAGTTATCCCTATTCCTGTTAGTAATTCCAATAAACTCATGAATTCATCAAATTGGGCCTTGGTGGTATTGTTGCTGTGGTCTGTCACATACTCCCTATCTTGGGCCAATAGATATTTGCTCATGTCTCCCCAGGAATAGTGTCACATGACAGTTGTCATGGCTACTTAGAGCGTGGAAAGTCTCTAAAGACTGAGAATGGCTGTATGTTTTAGCAAATTCTTTTTAATAGTGGCATTACAAACCCTCACTGACCCTATCCCTTCCAGACTGCATCTACATTCAATGAGTGACGTTCCGCTGCTTAAAGAAGGGTTGCCTTGAATTAGAATACAGCTCTCTTTGTGGTTGTGTGAAGACAAGTGGATGGTGGCCTGTCACAGTCAGTTTGGATGTGATTCGGTCTGCAGGCAAGGCCAAGTCTAGCCGACCCATCACTGAGTCCCCCCACACCCTGCCGGGTAAAGTGGCACACACCTTTAATCCCAGCACTTAGGAAGAAGAGGCAGGTGGAACTCTGGGGGTTTAGGCCAGCCTGGTCTACCTAGTGAGTTTCAGGACAGCCAGGGCAACAGGAAGAGATCCTATCTAGAAAACAAACAAAACCCTACATGCCTCTTGGAAGATTACCCCTGAATAAGCTTGAGTTGAGTTTCTCTGTATCTTCTTTTCAAATATCCTCAATCTTTGGACTTCTGTATTCAGCTCTGCATAGCTAACAGACATCTTAATAAATTGCTACAATCAGAACCCTACCCCAAACTGATAAACAATCAAGTTCAATATTTCAATGGAATTCCTCATGCCCACCATATCTGACCCAGACTTCAGCAAGAATCCTGTTGTATCAGTCCAGACAGAAGCCTCCTTATTCATCGTATCTCCTCTTAGTAATTTTCCGTTTATGGTGCCCCTCTACTCCACACTGTGAATGTCTGTGCTGTGTTCAGAACTGAGCCCAGCTCTACACCAAGCCTTGGTTCCTCCTCTTGCTATAGTCAGTCCCTGCCTTTGTAGCATTAACTACTGTCCAGCCGTGGTCCTTCTTTGGGAATGAGCACAAGCATGTATGTATACATATCTGCACACACACATGCACATACACACATACACACATCCCACAGCTCCCGTAACTCTCCCCAGAAACACCTCTGAGCTGAGCTAAGGAATTCTGCTTCGAAGCATGGAACTCCACCCCTCCCACCGGCATCCCCAGCCCCCAATATCACTGACTACTTTGCACTTCAAGCTTCAGTATAAACAGCACCTACTGCAGCCTTCAGGGACCACATCCGACTGAGGAGTCTTGTCCACCAGATTCCGGATCTGAGCCAGTGTGTTGCAGGCTTCTTCTATTTCTCTCCAAATAAGAAACACATCCTCTCTGACACCAGCACCTGGAAAGGGAAGCACAACGCAAGCAAGCAGCTCAGACAGGCTCCCCAAACTCTGTGGGATCCTAGCAGACACGGCACATCAACTCACCAAGGGCATCTCGGAACATCCAGTTGCATTTCCCCAACTAGTCTCTTGATGAAAACCAGAATTGGGACCCCCCCACCACCACCAAGGCATAGTAGCACACACCTGTAATCCCAGTGCTCAGGAGGCCAAGGTTCCCAGGAGGGCTGCCCCAAGTTCAAAGGCAGCTTAGACTACAGGTCGTCAATAATCTTACCCAACTGAGAATCCTGAAAGCTGCAATAAAAACCAGCATGGCAAGATATGGCCAAGGGTGCAATAGGGGCAGAAGTGGTATGGGAGTAACTAGTCTCTTTCTATTTGGATGTAAGGTCCACTCTGCAGAAGGAAACACATGCTCGGTACTGTAAATCTGGCCAGGAATTCATAGCTGAGGAGCTCACAGGCTCAGGGGTGAACCTACCACTAGTATAATAGTACTGCTAAATGGACCAACACCAAGATCAATCTAAATTCACATCTTTAGACTCATAGATTAGTGCAGCTCTCAAACTGCTTGGCAATTGACAAGGAAACTCCCAACTGGTCACAGGGCAGAGAGTAAGCGTTTATGGAGTGCTCAGCCACAGACAGAGCACCCATATCCCACCCCTCCCTCCCAGTCTCAGAGACCACTGAAGATGAAGGAGCATAAAGATTTAAGAGCCAGAAGGCAAGGAGGACTTGACCAAAACAGCATCTTCTGGACATGTTACTAACTCACAGCAGCCATAGCTGCTTCCACAAGACTGTACAAGTTCTCTGCATTTGCTGGCTTCTACGGGAGGGAAGAGCAGTTTTCTTTAAGGGTGTGGCCCTTGGTAGGTCAGCCACACTCCAGTGGATGTCCACATACATGTGGGTATAGGGACAGCATAAATCAGACATCAGGGGTTATATAAAGAATAAAAAAAAGAGACAAAGGTGGGAGGAGGTGGGAGAGCATGATGTGGGAATCCCCTCTGTATACGTGATTACCATTAATGAATAAAGAAATTGCTTTGTACCTACAGCAAGGCAGAACGTAGCTAGGCAGGGAAAACTAAGCAGAATGCTGGGAGAAAGAAGGGCAGAGTCAGAGAGAAGCCATGGAACTGCCACCAAAGACAGATGTGCTGAAACTTTGCTGGTAGGCCACGACTTCGTGGTGATGCACAGATTAATGGAGATGGGCTAAATTAATATATAAGAGTTAGCCAATTAGAAGCTAGAGCTAATGGGCCAAGCAGTGATTTAATTAATACAGTTTCCTGTGTGGTTATTTCGGGTCTAAGCTAGCCAGGCGGCTAGGAACCAACAAGCAAACTCCCTCTGACAAGCGCTGGATGATAGGATGGATCCAGGAGGAGCTGCGGGGATGAATGAGGTAAAGATGATCACAATACATGTATGCATGTATGAAATCCTCAAAAATTAATAAAAGTATTCCATATTTTTAAAAACCAAGACCAAACCAAAAAGAAAAAAAATGTCCCCCAGAGAAATGCTGCTGCCTCCGTGAGCCACACGTGCAGTGTTGGGATGCACCCAGTGCCCGTAAATACTGTAGCAGCCAGAATAGCTTAACATAAAATATACACGATCCTTCGGTAAGATAAGGGAAGAAAGCAGAAGCATCTCATGAAAGCCACATGAGTGGAACTGAGTCGTCTATGACAGCAACATTCCTACTCCTTCTTGCTTTAGCTGAGGCATCCAGCCACCTTGAAGCCACTTTTGCTAGTCTTCGTTTGCTCTAAGGTAGCAATGGTTGTCCAGCTTTCTTTTCTGAACGTCTGCTGTTTTAGTGCAGGGTGAGGTTTGGTTGCACGACATTTCTGAAATGATATGATGCATATAGACTTTTGTGTCTTCATGGTCCAGGTCTGGGACGACATGTGCTGTCAATCAAGATTCAGGCCTTAGAAGGCCTTCCCTAGGGGTCAAAGAGGCTGTAGGAGCAGGAGGGAAATGGGCACAGCAGTGAAAACACAACATAATTTCTTTTATTTTGAGATTTAAAAATAGTATGTGGTTGAGTGGTTTTGCCTGTGCATTAGTGCACCTGCTGCATACAGTGTCCTTGGAGGCCAGAAAAGGATGCTTGATCCCTCAGAACTGGAGTTACAAATGGTTGTTATACACCATGTGGGTGCTGGGAATTGAACCCTGGTCTTCTGGGAAGAACAGTCAGTACTCTTAACCACTGAGCCATCTTTCCAGCCCAACATAAGAGATCTTAAGTGTATCAAATTAAAAATCCCAGCTGTGGCAACTCCTGTAATTTTGCAGGATGAAGCCCTCTAAATGGTACTTCACATGTCTGTATTTCTCATAACTATATCAATATACAATTATTTCAAGACTATTTTAAAAATAAAAGTCAAGGCCCACGCTTCATCTCGCTGCTATATCAACCAGCATATCCCTGTCCTAAAGTCACACTAGATTCAAGGTGGCTTCTAGAATGACAGGTGGCACATCCCGATTACAGTCCAGAGGCAGAACAACTATCCCATAGAGATTCATTCACTCTTGGGCACCGTTCCCTGAAGTTCTACACAGCACCCTCACTACGGACCTGTGGCCAGAGCCTCATCACAAGGCACTGTCAGACTCCACTAGAAATTGAGTGCACTGTGGCCCTAAGAAAAGCTCAAGTCCTGTCCTAAGAAGGAGAAGACCTAGGTGGCAACTGGCAGCCTCTGCCACATCTACTGAGACCTGTTTTGTGCCCAAAGCACATAGCAGCATGGACGCTGACATGTGGAGGTCTCATTCTCTGCTGTTGACAGCTCACTGGCTCCGCAGTCAAGCCATGGTTTCCAAAGTGCACTTCCTATGCAGAGCTGGACTGCTCTACTCCTCTTTGTGAGGAGCAGGGTGGAGTCTTCTTACCCTTTTCAGTCAGAAATCTCAGTCATACTTCCTTCGAGGACTAATTGGGGGTGCTAAGGAAATGCCTCAGTGGCTAAAGAGCTTGCTGTGGGGTTTGAATCCCCACAGTGCCTATAAAGCTGGACATCATCATGCACATCTGTAGTCTGGGTGCTGCTAAGGCAAAAGGAAGGGCAGAGACAGGAGGGGCCCAGAAGTTAGGAGCCCAGGTGGCCTGGCGCACAGAGTAGCAAACAACAAAGAGACCCTGTCAAAAATAGCTGGAAGGCAAAGAGTGACACAGGTTATTCTCTGACCTGCACGTGTGTGCTTGCTTACACAGGTGAACATGTACATACATGCAAACACACACACAAAAAAAAAAGGGGGGAGGGAGTGAACAAAGAATAAAAGGAAAGACAATTGCTGGAGACCTTATGTACAAGGCTTTCTTTTGGGTCACCAAGCAGTTTCCAAACTGTGCCAAGGAGACTACTTATTAGTTATGAATGCGAGGCCTAGCTTAGGCTTGTTTCTGGCTAGCTCCTTTAACTTAAGTTAACCTATTTTTTCTTTATTTATCTTTTACCTTGGGGCTTTTAAAATTTTCTTTCCTTCTATATATCTCACTTTCATTGCTTCTTGTATCTATCTGTCTGGCAACTGCCTGGCTTCTTGCCCCGGGGCATGTCCCTCTCTTTTTTCCCTTCTCTCGTTCTTCCCTCAAGCCTAGATTTCTCTTCCTACTTATCCTCCCTGCCTGTCAGCCTCGCCTATCCCTCTCCTGCCTCGTTCATTCAGCTCTTCATTAGACCAATCAGATGCCTTAAGCAAGCAAGGTGAAGCAAATGGAAGGCATCTTTACCTATAGATCCACGCTGAGCCCACAAACCACCTTCTATTCTGACAGATGTACTGTGTTGGCTCGGGGGCCACTGGTAATGCTACCACAAAGGTCTACAGAGGGGTCAAACTGTCAGGTGACAAACACCTTTATGGGATACCTGCCATGGCCTTTTTGATCAGGAACTCTAGTAAAGAGGCTTAGCTAGGCATCGGAGAGTTAAAACTGAGTGAGAGAAAGGCTCCCTAGAAATGCAAGGGGACAAAGGAGGAGGCACAGGAAACCTCTATGGGTTCTGTGAATCGGTAATTCACCAGTCTAAGCCAGAGAAGACAAATCCACATGATATCCTGTGTCCTGATCACTGAGGACTAGCCCAGCTGAGGCTGGTCTCACCCAGAAACAGTGTATCCAGCTCACAGAAATATCTCAGAGGGCTAAAAAAGCCTTCTGCCCAAACATCCCCCATTGCACTGACCTCTGACTCAGAGAAGCAATTTGGAACACATATTAAAACATGAGTATCACCTGGGAGAAATAGCCCATGAAGCTGCCCTTTTATATGACTTTGCATTTGGGAATTTCTATGTATTTTTCCATTTTATCTCACCACAATCCTGTAGGCAAATTCTATTCACCATTTACAGCTGGGTAAATGGAGGCTGAGGGGGGCCTGTCAAGGATCAAGCCAATGAGTGACACAGCTAGATGACACCAACTTGTCTGGCTTGTTGGATTTCCCTAGAAATGGGCCATGGAGTCCCCTCCCCAAAGTGTACACTGACCACTCCTGTCTACATCATAGCTGACAGAAACTCAAGATTCTATAACCAGGGATAGAGACTGGCCACCACTCAGTCTCTGGGCACCCTACGTGACTTCTCCACTCAGACCAAAGGACTGGCATGAAGCCATCAAGACAGATTTGTGAAATGCAGCCAAGAAGGGCAGAACAGATGCAAAGGGACACTAGGGTCCTGGCTTTTTCTAAGGTAACGAGATTGAGTAAGCTGTCATTAATGGCTCTCATCCCAATGAAACGAGTGGCAAGCCCTGACAGAGGTCAGCACAGCTTCGCAGCAATTTCTAGCTCAAGGAGCGAAGCACAAAGTATGCCGAGCTCCATTCTGGGATTCTAGAAGAATCTCATACCGTTGCCAAATGCAAACCTGAAGACCACAGGACTGTCTCTGCAAAAGACTCAAATGAGATAAGGCTTTCCTCTTGCTAAGGTCTCAGGGCAGTACACCCAAAGCCACATCAAAGGAAAAGCCTCTAAGGAGATATGGTAGCTTCCTGTCATCCAGGGGCAGGAAATCAGGGGTGGTCACAACTGGGTAATCACTCTCTGGCAGGAACTGCGATTTTCACTACAGTGACTGGAGACCGTACTCGGGACACCATAGACTTCAACTCTCACTGGTGATTAAACTACAAATTGCTTTGTGGGAAAGGAAAAGGAGGCGGAACAAAAACAACTGGTAAAAAAAATCTAGAGTGTATAAAGGCCTGATTCAGGGTATATCCATTTAACTACAGGATACTACACAGGCAAGGAGGAAGGTTAGTGTTCTGATCGGGGACTCTTTCCTTCCACAGGGCTTAGTTAGACATCTGAGCTATAGCTAGGAGAGGGAGACACCCAACAGAAGTACAAAAGGACAGAGGATGAAGCACGGGCCACCTCAGTGGGTTCTGTGAATTGGAAATTCTTCAGGCTGAGCCAGAGGAGATGAATCTGCATGAAGCCTTATGTGTCCTGACCTCTTAGGACTAAGCCAGCCAAGACCAGTCTCAGAAAGAAGCAAGGTGAGCAGTCTCACAGAGAGAGCCAAGAAGACTCCAACCAGAGAACCCCACGCTTGTCCCGACCTCTGACCTCTGGGTGACAATCTGAAGGGCCGTGTTGAAATACTAGCCTCACCTAGGAGCAGTATCACACATGAGACCACTGTAATCAGTGAGAAGCCAACACTGACTTCTCCAACTGGCCGGTTTGACAAGTGAAATTAGACCCAGGACAGCTGAACTCTGGTGTGACTGTGCATGCTCCTGCCCAGCATCACCTTTCTGTCAAATCTTCTACATCCCACTTGCAGGGTGAGTCCAGCAGTCACAGTCAAGTTGAGGTCTGCCTTCAGCAAAGATGTGACCACCTACTCTGTGGGGATTGTGCTACATGGGTGCTAAGAATATACTGATGAACAGGGGAGCACCCCAAGTCCAGAACTCAGCGGTGCCCATTACTGTCCCTCCATTATTCTACCTTTAGGACCTTGCTCACGGCACTGTCCTGCCAGCCCTTGGGAACCCTGTGCTCCCTATCACGGTGCTCAGTCCTCCCTTACCCACACTTGGTCAGCCCACCCTTCTTCCAAGGCTCACTTCTCACCCCACCATCATCAATTTTTGACCAGACAACTGAGCTTCCTGCGGCATTCCTATCTTTGTGCCCATGAGATACCCTACTCACAACAACTACGATGGTTACCACTGACTGTCAACTCAACAGGATCTAGAATCATCGAGGACAAAATCCTCTGAGCTTGTATGCAAGGGGGTTCTTGGGTAGATGAGAAGACCCATGCTGAATGTGGGCAGCACCATTCCATGGGTTGGGGTCCCAGCTGGCATGAAAAGGAGAGATCGAGCCTAGCACCCATCCCTCTCTGCTTCCTGACTGTGGCTGCAACGTGGCCCTCTGCCTCACACTCAGGCCACCAGGCCTTACCCCCCACTGCGATGAACGACACCCTTAAACTATGAGCCAAAATAAATCCTTCCTCCTTGAAGTTGTATTGGTCATCTATTTGCTCATAGCAGCAAGGAACGTCACAAATACTTCTCGATCCATTTGCTGCCAGGACAAACTCACTGCTCTGCTGACACAGGAGGGAAAAAAAGAGAGGAGAAAGAAATCCCAGGAATAACAAGATGAAAGGTGGCAGCAGTGGAAAACCTGGCTGACTTTATTAGTCTCTCTATGCTTTGTTCAGGCAGCAGGCATGCTTGGAAAAGCCCAGGCTTGCCAACTTTGGAGAATCAGGACTGTGTTAATGACCATGAAAGATCACTGCAGACTATACCCCATCTCTCCTCTCCCTTCTTGACATCTTGGAGCCAGGCCACGGGGGAGGCATGGCACACCTCCAGGCTCCTCTGTATCTCCCCTTTAATAGCCTATCTCCTTCCCCGTGCATCTTTGTGCAGTGTATGGTAAAGAGGTACGAGACCTTGGAAACTCTAGTCTCTGTTCTCGAGCCTCAGATCTGCACCTGTTACACCACCATTGGCTGTTGGAGCGTATTCCTGGCTGTCACTCCAGCCTTGGTTCCAAGAAACACACAGAAGCATGAACCAGTGCTGGTGCCGTAAGTATACACATCCTCTTGAGTCCAGTCTAATTTAAGGCAATCCCTCACAAACAAGGAGCTTATATTTAGGAGACAGCTGCTCGTAACACAACTCATCTCTGCAGCCTGGCCTCCAGCCCTGCTCCTGTGTTCACTGCGCAGGCGTAGCTGCTGCTCTGGCTGCAAAGGCTGCCCCCAGCAGAGGGTTTGTGAATGTCTAGAGTATAGAGACAATGTATCTGCTTGCTGTGTTCCCTCCATATCATTCAGCACAGGACCAAGAATTGTTATTAAATCTAATCCTTCCTTGCTTTTATTTGGCTGGTTATAACAAACGTCTATTTACCACCTTCTACTTTCTCTCTCCTGGACTTGCCCACATCTGAATGCACAGCTACCATTACTGCAAGAAACTCTCCTGAGTGGTATGTAACCCAGCAGTCATTCAAGAAAATGGCTATGCTCTCAGGAATCCAGACATCAACTTTGGCAGGCCCTAAACAAGTCACTCTGTGTCTTATTCTGGGTCTTATGCTAGGATGAGGCAGGATTGTCTTGAGGACCTGAAATGCTATGAGTCAAAGGTCAGGAAGGAAAAAACAACCAGAAAGAAAGTGGGTATGGCCCAGTCTGAGGAACACTCAATGCAGCCCTGGAAGATGGTGATAGACAGAAGCACTCGTGGTGACTCTCAAACTCCAGCCCAGTACTTAGGTGGCCCTTCCCCATCTGAGTGAAGGCCTGATCCAGTTGAACAGAAGCTTGGCTGTGGCCTGTGACTCCTATTTGGTCATGAAGATCTGAAAAAGCCTTACTATGACTATGAAAAGGCTGCATGCATCAGGAAAAAGTAGCAAAGAGTTTTGTTTTAAGAAAGCAGCACACTTTTAAGATTATAAACTGTGTTAAAACTTCAAAGAGACCAAAGGGAAATAATGAGAAGGGGGGTTCAAGTGGAAAGAGCGATGGGGGGTAGGTCAGAGAAATAGGATGGGGGAAGGATGATTATTAACACTAAGGATGCTAGGAAAAACCATGTTGGAAACTTACTATGTTATAAGCCTCATATATACATACTTCATATATTATAAGCTTCATATGTATGTGTATGTGTATATATATTCCATATAGAAGAACTTAATCAGAGTTACCCTATGAAGGAAATTTTTGCTCCTACCCGAAGCCATAGGCTGTCAAATGAAAAGGCCAACAGTAGGTAGGGGACACCTCCCCTCTAGTTGTTGTTCAGAGACTCCCAAAATAATACAGGACCTTGCCATTGTTCTTGGTTGCCCATCAGACCTTGATGGTGAGGCCCTTTTGCTGAAGATAGCACACACAGGTCACAGGACATGGAGAAATTAAGTTGGTGCCGACCAGGAAGTTTCCTCCCTGCTGGCTAGCTCTCACAGGCTTGTGGAAGAAAAACAGTCATCAACAGCTTCTACCCCGCCACCAACGTGGCCTGGGAGGGCAATAATGTGAATGTTACGGATGCAACCAATCAATTTCTAATTGGATTTAAGCCTACTCCACAGGATGGAACACGGGCCTAGAACTACAACTCTGGCCAAGAACCTGTGATAAAAGACCTCACAGGCCCTACTATTATCCTACCAAACGGCCACAACAGTGAATCCTTCTTAGTTCACTCTCTCGGCTCGTAGATGAGTGCAGCCCTCAGATCCCATCAGAGACGTTTCTTGGTGCCGTAGATGGTTCATACAGCCATTCACAACTGGTTAAAGTGGAGCCGCTAAGTGTCACTGGAGCGTTCAGCTAGAGTGGGACACCTATTGTGGTTGCCTACACAAGACGTGTACAAGTTCAAGCCTATTAATATTGTAGCATGAAAGGGGAGGGACTCATAAGCCCTATGCGTTCATTACTGAAGAGCTATGGAGGAGGAGATATTCAGTCTCCAGGCTGCTGGTAGGTTGACCACACTCCTGTGACCGGCTCCACACACAAGTATACAGGCAGTACAAATTGGACTTAGTGATTTCTTTTTTAAGAAATTGGACTTAGTGATTTCTTTTTTAAGAAATTGGACTTAGTGATTTCTTTTTTAAGAGTATACGAAATTGGGGTGTTGGTAAGGTGGAGGTGGATCTGGGAGGTGCTGGGGTGAACATGATCAAAATGAACTGGGTGAAATACTCAAAGAATCAATATAATATTTTACAAAAAAAAATTTCCCAGAGACCTAAGATTAGTGTGTGGGTATGAGAAAAAAGAGCCACATTAAATCCATGTAAGAAGTGGTGAAATCAGCAGTTTTATGGTAATGAAAACATTTTAGTGGTGTGACATATGTTAAAATCTGATGGCAGGATCTGGACTCACAGCCCTAACACCTGAGGCACTGTGTGGAGCGTCACTCAGTCCCACTTTACAGAAATTACCCACTAGTTAATTTAAAATAGAGTCATCCCACCATTTGGGAGAGAAAACGAGTTCTATTGAGCCCACCATTTGGGAGAGAAAATGAGTTCTCTTGAGCCACGGAGTATGTATGTTTCATAATGGGCCATTCTGTCTCAACAGCAATCCCAAATACAAAGGATGGGCAATTTGAGGTCTAGTGAAGGTACAATGTATGACTATCTGCTGGCTTTCCTATTCCTCACCTACGCAGAACACTGTAAAATGCAGCTAACTGTCCATTCCTATCCTCTTGAGGCACACACCTGCCCAGGCTCCTGGATGGTACTGGTGAACAGAGATGGAGACCTGGGCAAAGAAAGAGCAGAGTCACAAAGAACAAATGTATTCCTGCCTCGATGCCCAGACGAAATGCAGGCCAAGGCCCTCATGAGTCAGAGCCATCCTGTTTGGACTTCCAACCTTTCAAGACATGAGCTCAGTAATCTGGTTTTTTTGCTGCTGGTATTGCTGTCTTTTGTTAGTTTTATAAGTGCCCAGCCTTGGGTATTTCACTACAGCAATAGAAAACTGGCTAAGATATCCGACTGTGACATCCTTAAGGATGGAACTAAGTTTATCTCTTTTTAATAACTAATATTCCTGTGACTCTTGGTTAATACCTCCAAAGAGACTGTTCTAAAATCGACTTTTTGAGAGTCCTTCCCCAGCTTTTATCATTGCATATCCCAGAGCCCAGCACAGCTCTTGACTTTTAAATAACACATCTGGAGGGCTCTCTTAGTCTGAAATCAAAGCAAGGTTATTCAAATGTAATCAGAATTCATGCAAACAAACTCTCTTTTTTCCTAGCAACTCAGTTTAAATTTGAAAAGACCTTTGATGAATTTCTCTACACCTCATGCGTGGTGAGGTGAAGCCTGCTGGATACTTGCACCCTCTCGGTTAATTCTGGGCTTGACTACCATGTCTCTGCTAAGACTAGAACTGATCTCACCGCTGTCAGTATCAAGTGAAAAAGCCACAGGGATGCTGGAAGCCCTAACTGGACAAGGATGGAGGCATGGGTCCCTAGCCATGGGGGCTCACTCTTAGTGAGGAAGCAAAACCTACAGAGCCATTGGATCTTCAAATGTGTGAAGTAAGGACAGAGGAAGGGGAGCTACAGATGGGTTGTTCTACATCAGCTGGGCTCTTGGAGCAATGAGGAAAGGAGCAACTTGAACCACAGAGCAGAAGTGAAAATGGATGCTCTGAGAGTCTGGGGTCCCTTGGCTCAGAGCCATGCCATCTATGTCTCTGAGTTTCTTCATTTTCACCCTACTGAGACTTTAAGTTTCATGGAAGACACTCAATAAACCCTCACTGTCAGAGACCTGTCTTCAGCAACGATAAGAAATTCAAGGCACCGAACAGGCAGGGGAGTCTAGGGGTCATCACATCTTTCCACCAGATCAACCATAATGTGGCAGCGGCTTTGGAAGGGCAGCTGCTCTGGTCTTGTCCACTGAATTAAGCTCAATTCTAGGGAAAAGAAAGGTGAATTCCGAGAGAACCTCCTGCTGCCAATGGAAACAGCTATAAACAGGCACCAATCAGGGCTTCTAAATTAAATTGGAGACTGGAAACAAGGCAGTGTGATGCCAGGCCTGACGGATGGGCCACTAGACTCAGCATCTAATTAAAGATCACATGTGTCTGCCAACATGAGGACGGCTCCTTTTTTCTCTTTGAACATAGCAACCTGACGTATGCTCAAGTAAATAAAATGTAATTTAAAAATGTATACCCTTAGCTCATGCTTTTCCCCTGCCATCAACACACAAAAAAAAGAAAAATTTCAAAAATAGCCAACCAGTTTTCTTATAGACTTTATTCTTTAAAAACAGGAGTTTGCTGCAGTTTCATTTATTTATTATATGTGCATGTGAGCATACCCATTGCATGAAGGCCTAAGGACAGCTCTCAATAACTGGCTCTCCTCTTCTACCATATGGGTCCTAGGGGTGAAACTCAGCCCTCAGACTTGGTGGCAAGTGCCTTTATCTGCTGATCCATCTTGCTGGTCCCAGAGTAGCTTTTCTAGTACCGTTTTGTCCAAAGTACCAGTGACAAACAAAATAGACCCAGCAAAATATCGCTGCCTTTTGGTACGACCTTGTGCTATGGCACATTCCTTTTAATTTGTTCATTGCACAATCTTTCCCTCTTGTCTGGCAAGCAAGATCTGGTGATGATCCCAGCAAAGCCAGTCTGTCATTTTACTTCTCATCAGTGAGCTGGGCTGGTAACTAAGCTGCGCTGAGAGTGCCAAAGCCCAGGACAGGCTCAGTAGGTCTGATCAGGGACAGCTGCCTAATGAGACGAGTCTAGAAATGACAGATGTGCCTTGTCGTCCCTTCCCATTCCCCTGGAACAAGGAGAGGGTTCTAAGCTGTGGGCACTCCGGGTGGTGTGTATAACATCAGTTTCAAGTTAGCCCGTGCTGCAGATGTTGGTACCATGAGATGCTCTGGCTTGCTGATGCTCCGGCTTGGAGCAGGATCACACAGCTCTGAGTACAGCTTACAGTCCAAGTGATCATGCCACCCCGAGGTCTCTTGAGCTTACCAACCTAAAGAGCCTGGCACCTCTGGCCCATCTGAGACAAGTTCACAGCCTGGGTAACTTGCTGAGATCATAACTCAAAAATCTTCTCTTTTTTTTAAGTAGAAGGAGGGCTGAGGACATAGCTCAGTGGAAGGGCACTAGCCTAGCATGTGTGAGGCTTTAGAGTCAATCCCCACTACAACAAGGTACCACTGCCACTCCTGCTGCT
>LOEQ01001856.1:72993-91182 GCA_001685075.1 Bramus lutescens
TGGAGGCAGAATGTTGTATACATAATAAATAAATCTTTAAAAAAAAAAAGAAAAGAAAAGATATGCCTAGAGACAGGTGAATGTGTGAAGATGGGACACATGTACACGATGGAATTTATTCAATCACAAAAAAATGAAATCATGACAGTTGAAGGAAAAAGGATGGATGGGTGGAGCTTAGAATTATTGCTTTAAATAAAGTCACCCAGACTCATGTTTTCTCTTACATGAAGACCCTGGACTTTTAGTTACTATATATGTGCATATATATGTATATGGGGATCATGAGAAAGGGGAACTAGCCAGAAAGGGGAGTGGGGTGGAGGAGAATCATGGGAAAGCAGGATCAGCAAAAAACAAAGAATGTATAAAATGTTATAATTAAATTATTTTTAATGACAATTAAACATTAATTTAGGATTGAGGAAACTGAGTTCAAATCTCCAATGCCCACAAAAAGTCTGGTGTGGGCAAGAATGCCTGAAACTCAACCATTGAGGGGTTGAAGACAGGAAAGATTTCAAGGACTTACTGAACAACCAGTCTAATCAACACCTAGCAAGCTCTGGTTCAGTGGAAGACTGTCTCCCGGGAACCCAACAGAGGGCTAGAGCAAGACATTCGGACTGGAATAACATGTATCCATACACAGAGATGAGTATATACCACACATACACACACATGAATTAATTTAATTCTCTCTGTGTGTGCGTCTCTGTCTCTGTCTGTCTCTGTTTCTCCCTCTTCTTACTCCCCCCTCTCGGTTTTATGTGTGAACGGGGAAGCCAGAGGTCAATGCTAGGTGTTTCCCTTGTCACTCTGTTGCTCTTAATCTTATCCTGAGACCTGGAGCTTACTGACCGTCTAAGACTGGCAGACCAGCAAGCTCCATGGCCCCTCCCACCTCCATTAACTCGCCAACACGACAATTACAGGTGTCCAGCAATATTCAACCTTTTCACACGAGTGTTGGGGGGTTGAAGTTGGGTCCTCATGCATGTTCAGGAAGTACTTTACCAACTAAGATATTTCTCTGTGTCCAAAAAAAATTTTTTTAAGCCGTAAAGGAAAAAAAAATTTCTTTTAAAGGAGAGAGATGGCATCATGCTAAATGAAAAGGAAAAACAGTCAATCACAGAACAGATGCTCTGAAGGGATGAGGTGATATGGTTTAAGTGTATGTCCTAAACTCTTATGATGAGATCTAACACTCAGATGTGATAGGTATTGGAGGTAAGAGCTTGGGGAAGGAATAGTGCTCTTACAAGGCCGGGTGAGGTGCCACCAAATCTGATGGCTTGAATTTGATAGCCAGGACCCACCTGGAGTAAAGCGAAAACCCACTCCTGCAAGTTGTCCTTTTACCTCCAAATGTGCATTGTGGCACAGGTGTACACACACACACACACACACACACACACACACACTATGATTTCCGAACTATCCTTTATCTTGGCTGCGGAGTGGTCCTTTTGTCTTATTTTTGTTTTGTTTCTGGACTGGGGTAGAGCAGGGAGAAGAGCCAGACTTTGAAAATCAAATACGTAGAATTCAAAGTTAGTAATCCCTGGAACTTTCTCTCAGATTGGCAAGCGGGTTCTCTAAATAGTGTTGTCTAAGTCTTCCCTTGAAAGGCTGTTTTCTACCCAATGAAGATAAAATACTCTCCTAAGGAGTCAGACTCCACCCACCTTGTTGGAGGTTTGGGAGACTGATGATGTTAAATTCTTGCAGCAGTCGGTGTGGTAAGGAGGGGAGAAGGGAAAACAACAATAAAATAAAATAAAATAAACTGCTCCTGGAGCCCAGGTGATATTGGAAACCACACATTTTCTATAGCAAAGTCATCTGTCAAAGACTTCAGGACAATTTTTGAGTGGAAGAAGTCAACTTTGAAAGGCTGGCATTTCTGGGCCATTGTGATGAAGAGACAAGGTCGCATAAACACCTCCCTCCCAAATTTGGAACACATGATTACTAAGATGAAGACGTGTTGAACACTTCATTCTTAGAAAATGTTTTTATCCGTACTGCAAGTTGTCTGTTCCCAAGGCTAAGACGAGGGTAGCTGTGGAAACGCTAGCTACATGGACAGATGTTTCCTTCGTCACCGGATGCCAGGTGCTATAGTTTGTGACTCCCCGAGCACACGGGAGGTGGGGCTTGCTAAGAGGTGAACAGGTCAAAGGAACTCTGCCCCCGTGAATGAATTAATGACATTATCGTGGGTGCTGGTTAGTAACTGTGAGGGAGGACTTGATATGAAAGCAAACCCCTCCCCCGTTTGCCTTTCAGCCTTCTTCCCTGGTAGGATGCAGCATAAAAGCCCTTTCTCCGTGCCAGCTACAGGCTCTTAGATTTCTCAGCTTTGGGAACCATGAGCCAACTACATCCCCATCCTTTATAAATTATTCAGGTATTCCAGCGTAGTAGTAGGTAGTAGCAGCAGCAACAGCAGCAGCAGCAGCAGCAGCAAACAGACCAGGACCCCAGGGAACACACAGGTCAAAATCCAGTCCCATTTGTAACAGCTGACAAGGCTTGGGGAGTGGGTGACAGCGCGTGTTCTCCACCCTGATTGAAGCCCCCACTGGTTGGATTTCTGGGGCTGTGATAAATACCATGACCTCCTTGGGGCAGGGGAGGGTTTATTTCATCTTCAGAGCTTAAAGTCCATCATGAAGGGAAGTCAGGGGAGGAACTCCAGGCAAGAACTGATGCAGAAACCATGGAGGAACATTGCTTACTGGCTCACCCTCCATGCCTTGCTCAGCCTGTTTTCTTATACACCCCAGAACCACATGCCCAAGGGTGGCATTGTCCACAGTAGGCTGGGCCCTCCTGCATCAGCCATTAATAATAGCAACAACAGCAACAACAACAACAACAACAAAATGCTCCACAGTCTTGCCTACAGACCGTTAGTGTGATGGATGCAATTCCTCGGTTGGTGTTCTGGCTTCCCAGACAGCTCTCACTTGTGTCAAGTTGACAAAAAAACAAAAACAAAACAAACAAACAAAAAACTAATCGGCACAATTAAGCACCAATCATTCTCTGAAATTAACTGGACATGTCCACTTCACGATCAGAATTATGTGTCAGTTACCTAGAGCAGTGCTAGGTAGTGGACCTCCTTCCCTGGCTATGGTCTCTGGGACATGAAGAGTTTGAGTAGGCAAAGTGTGTGTGGGGTATGGGCTTTCTGAACTGCTGTCCTGCCATTAGCTTCATCTCACAGCCTAGCTGACCACGCAAACGTCCTTCTCCTCCTGAGCTCTGGCAACGCTGTTCAGCAAAACAAGGACTCTTCAGCTTCTTTCCTACACCCAAGGAGTCATCCTTACCTGAAGCTGGAAGCCTGCTTAATAAATGCAGTTGAGCAGGAGGGCAGAGGCAGGCACTGGATCCCTCAGGCTTCTGTCTGAGTTCTCTTTCTGTTGTGGTGTGAAAGCACCATGACCAAGGCAACACAGAGAAGACAGGGTTTACTTGGGCATGAGTTTTTAAGAGGGATAAGAGTTCAGAGAAGACAGGGTTTATTTGGGTGTGAGTTTTTAAGAGGGATAAGAGTTCATCACCATCATGGTGGGGAAGCTGGCAGTAGACAAGTATGGTGATGGGAGCAGCAAGCTAAGAGTTCACATATGTTTGTTTTTGTTTTCAGGAGAGGTTTTCTCTGTGTAACAGACCTAGTTGTCCTGGAACTAGCCCTGTAGACCAGGCTGGCCTCAAACTCACAGAGATCTGCCTGCCTCTGCCTCCCGAGTGCTGGGATTAAAGGCATGCACTACCATGGGACGGCAAGAGTTCACATCTTAAACTGTAAGCAGGAAGCAGAAAGCGTGAACTGGGGTTGGTGGGAGGCTTTAAAACCTCAAAGCTCACCCCAGGTGACATTCTTCCAAGTAAGGCCACAACTCCTAAGCCTCTTTAAACATCATCACTGGCTGGGGACCAAGTATCTAAACACCTGAGGATATGGCGATGTCTCATTCAAACCACAACAATTTCCAAATAGCTGAGGTGCCATGCTGTGCTGCATCATGTAATAACCAGACAGGACCTTCCTTCCCCATCTTTACTGAGTGTCTAGCATTTCGTCATTTCATCAGCCCCAAAGGAATTCCCATCTCTTGGCTTTCTGAGTACAATTCCATTACTGGCTTTCTGAATCATAGCTCCCTTTCTTCATGATTTGTGACCTCATTCACTAGACCACATTCCTGAATGAAAAATGAGGTTCCCTCAGCCTCCATAAAAGTCCCTGTTTAGCCTTGACCCTCACAAGGACAGGCTCATCCTGCAAGTACAGTTTACATCACAGGAAACAAAGAGCGCTATCCGCAGGGACCCCCAGCTAACCCAGGCAAGAGGGTGGCTCAGCCTGCCTTAGACCTAACTCCAGCAGTAGCACGGCTAGGACCACATCTCTGGAAAGTTCCCATGTCAGTAAGCACATATCACTTAGATTCCATGAGTGAGACATTTAAAGCAGTTTCTAGAAATACCCACTCACTGTGAAATTCCAGTGGGTGCATCCTTGTACCACAGAAACAATACAAAAGAAATGGGTGGCCTCTACTTCGCCTTTACTTCCAAACTGCATGGCAGACCACTTGAAATGATATAGGTTATTAGTGCCACTGCGCCTTCAGGAGTCTGGGTACCTGGAGGAAGTCTCCCTTTCAGTTTCCTTGAATTCCAAGTCATTGAACTGTCAACATCCTCTGTGGAAAATGCAGAGAATTCTAGACACTCTGTTCTCTCAGCAAAGGCGTGGAATCTGAAACATGAAAGGTGTTCTGTATTAGGGACAATGCCTGTCAATGCTTCCACCAATTTGCTGTCTTTGGTGCTCCAAATCTTGGTTTTGTTTGTTTTGTTTTCTCGGGATTAGATCTCACTATGTTGCCCTGAGATTCTAGGCTCAAGCAATCCTCCTGTCTCCATCTCCCAAGTAGCCAGGACTAAGGTATACAACACCACACCCAATTGCAAGCCTCTTTAGAACTTCCAATTCTCTGATTTCCCTATGCCTTGTCTTGTCAACTTTCACGATCAAAGCTAGGCAGAAAGATGGCTCAGCTCAGTTTGTTGAGCAAGCATGGGGACCTGGGTTCGGATCCCCAGTTTATAAAGCCCACATATAAAGCCAGGGTTGGAGCATACATCTATGATCTCAATACTGATGAGATATAGACAGATTCCTGGAGCTTGCTGGCCAGCCAGCCTAACTGAATCAGCGAGCTTCAAGTTCATTGAAAAGCCTGTCTCAGAAGATAAGGTGGCAAGTGGCCAGGAAAAATGCCCAGCATTGACTCTGGCCTCCATATACAGCTACATGCACATACACAGGAATGGTTTGCAACTTTTAGTGGTGATGTGGCTTCTCATTATATTAATTAGCCCAACCCAATGGTATTTCTTGATGCTATAAAAATGATAATTTGTGTTATTTTGTCTCTAAGTCTCTATCACATTAACATAGCTCTGATGGCCCAGGCATCAAATGGGGGACCCCACTAGCAGCCAGTAGCACCAACTGGCTCAACACTGAAAGCTGGGGGTACAGCCAGCCTTGACTAATTTGCCTATTGCTGAGTGGCCTCAGTCAAGCGTAACTCAGCAAACACATACTGCCCCAGGTTTTGAGCTTAAGAGCTTATGAAAAGAATTCCTGTGTGGGCAAGTTTTGGGGGCCCGGGTCGAGGCTCACACCAGGTTCCTTGTCGTGCAGTGTCACCTGGGAGCTGGTGAGAGATCTGTTATCCTGCCTGGACCTGCTGAGTCAGCACACAACTTTAACAAGATCCCCAGAGGATTTGTCTGCATGTCGAAGCTTGCAGCCACTGGTGTGGCACAACATGACAGGCCTGTCTCTCTTTTCTTTCTCCCTCCCCCTCTTTACAGTTGGATCACAGGCCCTCAGGCACACCAGTGAGCTACATCCTCAGCCCCTAAACTGCTTCTGAAACTGCTTACTGGAACCCAGAAAGTCAGTGATAAGACACTAGTTTCTGATTCCCAAAGGTGATCTCTGATTCTCAAGTGATGCTCAGAGATCAGCCTCTCTCTGTTTGTCACTGCTCATTTAACTCAGGGATTCCTGCTGCTGCTGGACCACTTGGAGTGGACAGATGGGCAAACAGAAAAGGAAGCAGTCTTGGGCCTCCTGGATTGTGGAAAGACTATCATTTTCCTAGTTTCAGGTGAAGCTTGCACAATGACTTGGTGGCAGTGAACAAGACGGCCTCATTCCTGTGGCCCTGAGGTCCCTGAAGCCAGGGCACCCAGCCTTGCTACGCCTGCCTTCTATAGGCACTTCGCTGAGCAGAAAGGGCCAGCTCTCTTCCTTTGGTGACCACCTGACAGGTCAAGGTTGGGGGGGGCAAAGGGGAGGGGGCGGCCTGTCCTGGCAAAGCCAGAACCCTGAGTGCCAAGGCCTTGAATGACTAGAACTTTCTATTCTCTAATCTCTTCTCCAGATTAGAAAAGGGAACAGGGCAGACATTCTAATCTCTAATGGGATGAGACACAATTATGAAAGGCTCTTTGGAGAGTACTTGTATATCACAGCACCCAGACCCAAGCTGATGGCTCCACAGAAACAGTCTTGGACACTAGGGATGTGAGGATCAGAGTCCAGTCGGAGAGCTCACGGCCTAGGCAGCCAGCGAGCTAAACCCAGAAAGATATGCTGTTTCCAGTTGGATATTCACTGCCCTCTAGCTGGGCCCAGGAGCCCAGAGCACAAAGGAACAACAGAAGGCATGGTGTCTGAGCCTGCACTACAACAGGCAGAAGCGCTAAGGGTTGTGCGCCAGGCTCCTTTGTGAGAAACCAGAGCAGGCAGAGGATGGTGCGCCTCCCCGACCATTTCATGCAAACCCGCCACCCTGCAATAGATGTCTTAAAATGCAGCGGAGGAATCAGTGCTGCCTGTTGCATGTTGTCCCCCGGACACTGAACCTCCTGGAGAAAGTTCCCTGGGAGATGGGAGGCAAGGACAAGCCAGAGAGGGAATCTTGCCAGCTCTCTTTCTCTCTACCCTGGAGAGAGTGGATGAGGAGCCTCTTTTGTGTATTTGGGGATACTTAAGATCCAAGGGGCAAAGCCCTGTGCCTGATGATTTCAAAGTGGTTGAAGAGTTTCCAGAGTGGTGAGTTCAGATTTTCACAGGTCTTCTTGCACATGACGAGTCCTGACCCTCTTCAGACATGGAAAATCGGGGTTCCTGGAGCTGTGGGCGAGGACAGCCTTTCCACCAACTCTATTAGGCAGAATGGTGGGTAAAAATATGTATTTCCAGCTTGCCTTTGGTGCCAATAAAGGCTAAATCCAGGCCTCGATATCACTAACAATTTCCTCTTATTTAACATACAATAACTTATATGTTTAAAAAAAGATTGGCTAATGTAAAGAACTGTAGTGAGGTAGGGATGCAGAGCTATCTCCAATTGTCCCTGTCTGGTGCTGAGGTGACAACTGTCCTGAGCATGAGACCCTGTAACCTCCAGATAGTATTCCTATCTCTAGGAATTAGCTGACTAGGGCGGGGAGCAATCTCACCAGTCCTAAAGACTCCATGACATCAGAACAAAAGAACTGGATTGCTGTATGATAAAGAAAAGGGTACATGAGCCATGGGGACTGTGCACAGGGACATACTGGGTAAGCCTCTAGATTGTAAGTGGGCCACCCACGCTCAGGCCCTCTCGAGTCCATCTTCGGCCTACCTGCTGTGGGTCTTGGCACTCAGATCTTTTAGGAAAGCTACAGTTTCTTCTCCTCTGGCATTGAAGGACACTGTGCAGACTGGATGTGGGATCTCCAAAACCCTCTGGAGAAGAAGCTCCTGGGAATCCTCTGGAACATCCCCCACCACAAAGTAGTAAATGGCTTCGATCTGCAAGACAGAGGCACCCATGACAACGCTTATCTACCCGCCATATACCCCAGACTTGCGCTACACTCAACAGCAACACATTTCCTAATTGCTGCAAAAAAGAGAGGACAGAATGAATAGAAGCTATGCTCAGTGTCCCGTGATGACATTGAGACACAGGCCAGCAAGTGAATCATTCGAGGTCTCTTGACAATAGCCATGGTGCTGTGGGATAATACTTCTTAAGATTTGTCACTCGTATTGGTTTAATAAAATGCTGATTAGCCAGTAGCCAGGGGCAGGAAGTGTAGGATGGACAATCATACTAAGAGAATTCTGGGAAGAGGAAAGGCAGAGAGCAGATGCCAGCCAGATGCTGAGGAAACAAGATGAAAATGCTGCACTGAGCAAAGGTACCAAGCCACGTGGCTAAACATAGACAAGAATTATGGGTTAATTTAAATTATAAGAGCTAGTTAGTTATAAGCCTAAGCTAAGAGGTCAAACAGTTTATAATTAATAGAAACCTCTGTGTGTTTCTTTGGGACTGAATGGCTGTGGGACCAGGCAGGAGAGAAACTTATGTCTACACTATGGTCCTTAGGTGCTGCACAAAGAATATAGTTGGCAGATTTGGAGAGCAGCTACCTCAGACCTATAGGTACATAGACAGAGAGGCAAGGTTGTTTTCAAGAAACAAAGAAAGTTTTGGCCCAGACAACTGCTGAGGGCAGGGAGCACAGTATTATCTACTTCCCCAGGTGGTGCAGAATTCTGCAGCACAAACTCATCCATTGTCAGTCTGAGGTGGGATGCAGAAGAGAGGGTGTGTTCCCAGTTGGTTCATCCTCTGCTCTCTCCGCACTAGGGAAACACACACCTGGGGAGATGAGGTCACCCTCATTCCATGCTGCTAGTTAGGAGAAGGGTGTACCCACCTGGCTCTGCTCCACACAGCCATGCCAGAGCACAATGCTCAGTGGACGATCCATGTCAGAAGCAATACACACACAAGCACACCCACATACCACACTCACATATACCCCCACACCAGACCCACCACACACACACGCACTGCATATACTGCACATACAAACACACCACAACACACACATATACATAATTAACACATATACCACTTATCACACATACACCAAACACAACGCATGCACTACATACCTCCCCTGACACCCACACCATACCACAGACACACACCTCACCCCTATATACACTATACCCCCACACCATACAACATAGTACATATACACCATACCCCCATACAAACAGACACACCACACCACACATACACACCATACCCCATAGACACATACCACACCACACATAATACACACACACAAACCATACTATAGATACACCACACACACTATAACCATGGTAACATTACACACATACATATATACCATCACCACCACACAGACACACAACACACCACACACAACACACAAACACAGACTACAATACATCTTTATATGTTGGCGTACATTAACTATACAAAATACCGGATTCCTTTACATTGTTTCCATATACCTGCTTGGTATAGTCTGATTACTTCTACCCTCTCTATTACCCTCTCTTATCTCCCCTCTTGTTCCTTGTCCCCTTCCTGATGTAGATTGGATGTGAAACATTCCCCCACTGAACTCATTTGTTTCAACACTCAGTCCCCAGCTAGAGACACAGTTTTGAAAAGTTCTAGAAACCTTAAGAAGTAGAGCCTTGCTGAGGCTAGTGGGTCACTGGAGGCAGGCTTTGAGGTTTCATGGTCACATTCCGCTTCCTGTCTACTCTCTATTTCCTGACTATTATAAAGCATGTCACAGTCCTGCCGCCATGCCTTCCCTGCAGTGACGGACAGTAGCCCTTCTTAAACTGCGAGCCAAATAAACCCTTCTTTTGTTGAGCATTCTGTCACAGCAATGAGAAAAGTAACAGACACACCTCTTCTATGCACACCGGCCCCAGTTTGAGCATCTATGACACACAAATGACTTACTTCCTTGACTACAGTGACATGTCCATCTTAATCCAGGGATTCTGGGAGATGCACATCTTACCAAAAATAAGTCTTCTTGGCATAACCTAGGGATATGTAAAGCCCACCAAAGGGACCCATGAGCTATGTCCTCAGTAGCACCTCACCAGCTCTTCTCCTGACATGAATGCATAAACTCAGGCAAGTGACCTACCTTTAGGTCAAAATGAGACAATTCAACTTTTCCTCGTGGCTTGGTTTTCTGAGTTTTGGGGACTACACTAATGTGTATATGTGTATTTTACAGAAATCTCCAAAAGCACCAATCAAAGCAAGCCAGGAATATACACCATCTGAGCCTGTCCCTCAAAATCATCTGATTGATCACTTCTACATAGAACTGGGTAGATGGCTCCACAAATGCACTGTGAGGGTGAGAAGCAAGCATCCTAGGGCCCATGACTTATTTATGCTTTAATCTCAACCCCTTATGAGCTGAAGCTAGTCAACGAATGTTTCCCCCTTAACTTTGAACCTGGTAGAGGGGATAGACTCATGATTGGCTGTCCAATTGATTAGTAACCTCAGTCTGCAGCAGAAAGAGCATACTTGGTGTCTGAGGGACCAAGAAGAGCAGGGGTAGCCAAGGACACAGGTCGGGAGTTAAATGGCCAGAGTGAGAACCTAGACCAGACTACCTCAGCCACTACCTCCTCTAGCGGGCCTAGAAAAGCCCCACCCCCTCCCGTAGCTCTTCCTCTCCAGTCTGTCAACACTAGCTCCCAGAGTTTTACAAGAAGTACCTGCTAGGAAGTGAAACCTAATGAATGCTGTAAATCTCCTCCCACCAGCCATCTAGCAGGCAGAAGAAAACAATCTAAGAAACAGCATTCCACAGAGTGTTAAGTTGACTGAATTGTTTTGTTTTGTTTTTCCAGCGAATGCATCCCAGGCCATTCGTCTTCCTAGTGTGACGCAGGCCTTGCGCCAGGTGTACAAATGAAGCACAGTTGCTCACGAGCATTATCCAGTTGCCTCTGTGCCCAAATTTAATGTAAGAATAGCCTCTCATAGGCATCTATAATGACACATGGCCCGAGTACAAGGAACAGACAGAGTACCTTCTAGGGTCTGTGAGAATGAAAGGGAGATAAGGACCTAGGGATGCAGAGAGCTGCGCCAGCAGTCCCTGCCAGGATGCTTCACTGCTGCTGGCAAAGGCCCAAGAAATGGAGACTCTCCAGCAGAGATGTTTTTCTCTTGAGATGTCACTGAACTGAAACCTGCCTTTACTGCACTGAGGAGTAAGCCAAAAGCTCCTGCAATTAATTATTCCACATAAAATAGAAGGGTAAGTGGGGGAGATGGTTCAGCCCATAAAGTGCTTGCAGCTCAAGTAGGAGGACCTGAATTCGATCCCCAGCACTCTTGCAAAAGTCAGACTCAGCAATGAGTACCTATAATCACAGTGCTTGGGGTACAAAAATGGGGCACCCATAGGGTTCACTGGGCAGATAGTCTGGTCAATCATAGAGCTCCAAGTCCAATCACAGACCCTGTCTCCAAAAGTAAGGCAGAGAGCAGTTGAGGAAGATATGTGACATCTGAGGACCTCAGGCCTTCATAGAAATGTACACAGATATGTATCACCTGCACACGCATGCACACACACACACACAATTAGGATGGCACCTTTAGGTCCTATTTCAGTCTGGATCATTACATGGCAACCTGCATTCTGCCCAGACAAAGAGACCTTGGCATCTATCTTCCTGACATCAGCTTTGGGAGGAAGAAAAGAAAGACACAGACAGGGAGCAGCTGCTTCTACTCCTGCTACCCTCTCTGCCACCTGTCCAAGCCGGCTCTCATCCCAAAGCCTTGGGCATAAAAATCTTCCCTCCTCAAGAAGCACAAGCAGCCAAGGAGGCTGGCAAAGACTGCCTCTCTCACTGCAGCGTTTAAACCATCCTCATACCCGGGGCTCTAACCCTGGTCCTTGCCGTAGCACTGCAGCATCTAAACCATCCCGATACCTGGGGCTCGAACTCCTGGTCCTCCCCGTTTCTCTGACAGCCCTTTCCTTCTTTGGGCCTCTTTGATTTTCTGATTCCCTTCATGGTGATGACTCCTCCTTATAGTCAGTATTGGGATCAGTTCTAGATCCCGCCTCACACCCCACTGGACCATCACTATCTGCCCTTCCAGGCTTTAATTTAAGGTCTGTGTTCAGCCCAGCACCATCCACGTCTCTTGTCTCTTCAACTGAAAAACAAAACAAAACGATGTGCGCTTCTATGCGATGTGTTTAGGACCAGAACCCCTTGGAACTATATCCAGCCCCCAAACTCAACCATATTGATAGTATTTCCTTTTCATTCCTTCGCTGACCAATAAACATTTCAGCAACCCTGATTAGGTATCAGGGACACAATAGAAAAAATTCACACCTGTCCAAACAGCTCTGAGGAAACAAATGAGTTGTCAGTTTTACAAACTGATGGTTTGGCCATTAGCAGGGCAGGCCCCTGGTAGGACTGGGAGATTCTCTCTTTAATTGACTCACTTAGTCTCCCTGTGAATATGATTTTAAAACCCCCAACTCCAAATGTGCGCCTATCAGGTACATAAAAGGCAAATTGAGATAAACAAAAATTAGAAAGTCTGGCATCCTGCAGGGCAGATGGCCTTCTGAAAGCATGAAGGAAACTCCTCAGACAGCTTTCATGGGCAACCAAGTCCCAGGACCCTGCTGAAGAGCCCTTTCTTTCCAAAGGCCCTGCGTGCTGTGTCTGCAGGTTTCCAGGGCCCGCTGGTACCGTGGAAACCCTGTGCTAGCCAAAACAGCTGGGCTCTCAAGACCCCCAGTCCTAACCTGCCAGGCATTTCTTCAGTAGCTCACAGGCTGCCCTTCCCACAAACCAGATCTTCTGCACAAGATACAGTGATGACCCAGACCTCAATTGTACCCTGCAATTTCTAGTGTTGAAGACATGGTTTAAACAGACCCCTCACGCTCTGCCTGGGCTCCTCTTAGACCCCAAGACCCATGCTCAGTTCTCTCTTCTTGTCCGTTCTTCTGGTAACTAAGCCCAGTACTGAACGAGACCAATGGTCTCCTCCACAGATGGGCTTCACATAATACAGGCTTCCATGTTAATTTTTGGATATTAATGTTTATGAGTTTCAGGGCCCATGAATGGAGGAAGACAATCCAAAGTAGGTTGTCATCAGTAGGAAAAGTCTAGGTGGGTATAGTCATTATTCCAAAAGTAGCTTGACATTTACATCTTTTCTATTCCTAGCAGACTACATGGATGAATTGAAACTATGGGATGGTCATGAGGGGCATGAAGTAGAGGAGTGAACCTTTAGGGGACCCAACCTACCCCACCATGCACATGTATACTGTTTTTCACTCTTACATGACACAGAGCATGGCACTATCTAATACACAAGACAGCTGTGCTTACTAGGATTTTCCTTGAGATCACTCACAGGGAGAGACTCTGGATGAAGGATGTCTGTGGTTTGTATATGTTTTGAGCTTGCTTTAGGCCACGGGTTGAATGTGGTGGTCAGTACCTGCGGGCACCTTTCTCAGGTCTTCTTCTATAAGGACGCCCCTGACACTCACTGGGTTGTTCATATTTTCTAAAGTAGGAATGAACCCAGGGAAAAGAAAGGAGGAAGGCAAAGTAATCTGGAGACTGGAGTCATGCCAGATGGCCAGAGTCAGAAGTGATCAATACAGTCAAGTCCACAAAGAAAGAGCATGCTCATGGGCGTGTACACACACACACACACACACATGCACACACACGCACGTACGTGCATGCACACACACATATGTACGTGCCTATGTGTATATGCGCACATACCCACACACGCACATCCAAAGCCTGGGAAACATTCCATTTTGAATGCTTATTAAGACCCAGACGCTTGGAATTTTGCAGATGTCAAAACAGACTGGAAGGGCCAAAGAACAAAGTGATTCGTATTTGGTTCTTCTTTAATGTAAAACATATGTTCAGCGGGCTCTGCGAGTGGGGAGAATGTGTTCCCAATTTCAAACCATCACCTTAGTGTTGATAAACATGGGCTGGTGGCCAATGGAGGTGTGCCAGCATTTATTTGTTTGGTTTGTAAAGAAAGGACTCTTGGATGCAGCTACATAAAGACGAAACCTACAGAGAGCCCTGCCTTCCAGAATAGAGGAGGCACGTATTTAACTTCTATATCTCAAAGGCAAGCAGACCTCCACCTCCTACTCTGCAGGAACTGAAGCTGGCTAAGGAATTCCTCCCACCCAGAGAAATCCCTTTCCCTTATCTCACTCTCTTCAATGGTCCCATCACCATAGCAACTCAAAGAAACACGCCTTGTGGCTGAAAGAGATGCCAGGCACTACTACCTCTTACTTGCTTGTCTCAGGAGAGTTTTAGTATCAAAGGTCCCACTCAAAAACCATACATCAGGACGTCGAAATGTATCATAGGCGCTGTCTCGGTTTCATTACTGTCGCTGAGATACAGATATCTTGACAAAGATCAACATAGATGAGAAGGTCATTTACTTGAGCTCACGGTCCCTGGAGACAGTCCATCACCGCAAGGAAGTCACAGTGACAGAGCTACAGAGCTTGAAGTAGCTGATCACATGACATTCACAGTAAGAGCAGAGACGAATGAAATGCCTGTATGCTTGCTTGCTTGTGCTCAGCTCGACTTCTCCACTCTTATGTAGGTCAGGCCTCCCTGCCTAGGCACCGGTGCTGCCCACAGTGGGCTGGGTCTTCCCATAGCTACGAAGACAATCCCACACAGAGATGCCCACAAGTCTAGCCCAAGGTAGACAACTCCTCATTGAGATTCTCTACTCAGGTGGTTCTGTATTGTGTCAAGTGGATAAGCACAGCCAACCATCACATGGGGCTCATCAGCTTAGATACACATAATAGATCCGTTCATGAAGAGAAGGAACTGGGAAAGATACAGAACCTGGGTGCTGGGGAAACCCTATTTCCTTGTTCTCAGGATTCTGTGAGAAGTCTCCCAAGCTCTCTCGATGTCTTATAAGATAGGGATTCATTTCTCTAACCAGCAGGAGGGCAACAATAGAACTGATACATTACAGAGGCATGGCCTGGCCACAGCCTGTGTGTTTTCTCCAAACTAGCTACATAAAGTTCCGTAATGACCCCACAGGGAAGCTTGAGTAGGCTCCCTGGACAAATATGTGAGCTTCGTTTTTTTTGTTTTTTTTTTCAACTCTGCTATCACCAAAGCTTTCAGTTTGATCCCTATCTGAAACTTGGAACCTGCTTCTAGACTGGTTGTGGGTCCAGGGGTGAACAGGATTACACTCTGGGGACCATGCTGGTTAGTTTTGTCAACTTGTCACCATCTGGAATCATCTGGAAAGAACTTCTCAGTGAAGGATTATCCAGATCAGGTTGGCCTGTGGGAATGTGTTTGTGGGTGGGTGGGGGGTTGATTACATTAATTGATATAGGAAGACCCAGCTGAAAGTGAGCGGCAGGTTCCCCAGGTTGGGTCCTGGACTGTATGAAAGAGAAGGTAAGCTGAGAGTTACTATGGGTTCTCTCTCTCTCCCTCCCTCTCCCTCTCTCTCTCTCTTTCTCCCTCTCTCTGCCCTTGACTGTGGATGCAATCTGATCAGCTCCCTCAAGCTCCCGTTGCTGTGACATCCCACCTATGACAACTGTAACCTGGAATTGTGAGCAGAAATAAACCATGCCTTCCCAGAATTGTTTGTGGTTGGGGTATGTTATCATAGCAACTGGACAGGAACCTGAGGCGGGTACTCTCAGTGACGGTGCTAGGAGGAGACCCAGATCAGCTGTGGGAAGACATGGAGCATATCCAGTATGCAGTTAAGTTTGGCGACCTGGGCCGGCCATGGATTCACACTTACAGTTTCGTCTTTCCCAGCTTCCCGCAGAGAATCCAGGCAGCTAACCTCTCCCACAGCCACTGGCTCAAAAGCCATTTTCTCCACCCAGCTGATGGCTGCAGCTATGGAATCTTCGGTCACAGAGGTAGCACACTCCTGCCATTTCACTGGCTCTTCAGAAACCCTGAAAGGAATCATGGGTAGCAGTCACCAGGCCGTGATTAACACTACCACGGAAGTGTCGGCCTTTGGTATCGACCAAAAGTTACCTCAGTGAGAAAGAAAACCAAACTGCCAGGCCCCTGAAGGTTAGAGTGAAAAATTCATGAGCCAGTTCAGACACTTCCGTCTTGTTCAGGAAAGTGTACTGAGTGTAATGCGTGATTTCAAAGTGCTATGACCTCCCAAGGGCATAAGGACCAAGAGACCCGACTGGAGTGACATGGAAGCAAACAAAAAGGTACAAGTGCTTTCAAAAGACCAAGAGAGTGGCCGAGGAGATGCCCGTTGGGTAGGCATGGGAACCAAAGTTTGCTTCTTTAGCATCCACATCAAACACTGCAATCCCAAAAGTGGGGAGGCAGAGACAGGAGGATCCCTGGGGCCCGCTGGCCACACAGTCTAGCCAACCAGTGAGCACCAGCTTCCATGGAAGATGTCTCAAACGGGGGAAAGAAATACGGTGAAGAGTGACTGAAAAAGGCAGCTCTATCTAGCCTCCACACGTCTGCACACACATGCATGCGCACAGGGTAACTGCACATCCACACACCAACACTAGCAGAAAATATTTTCATAAACAGGCAGGATTATGAAACTATCTTCTCTCAATCGCAAATTCATAACAACTTACAGTATTATGGTTTACAAGTTGGTAGTGACTTACTGTTCTAAAATCTATTCCCAGTGGCATTGTTCTCATTATCCTGGCAGTCTTACCAGCTCTGCTTTCTGCATCAACAATAGTACAGGCTTTAAAATCCTGAGAACATTTGTTTAAACCATTTATTTAGGGTTTAGAAATGACTGAAGGGCATCCTCACCTCAGTAAGAGGAACCATTTGAATTTCTCTGTGTTTATAACGTTAAGTAAATTGACTTCACTGCTGCCAATGCCCCATCGTCACAGGGAGCACTGCCTCATACCTGTGTCCCCTTGCTGGGGCATCTCTGGGTTGAGAGATCTGAGTGTCACATATGCTATGGTAAAGAGTCTAAGAAAGGAAAGGTTCTGTGCACATCAAAACTGGTAACACACCTGGGTCAAAAGTCAAGATATGGACTAGAACCCCACCCACAAAGGTGTCCTCTATTTAGATAAAAGTACATTATTCAATAGAGAAGAACTCAGGCACACGTCCCTCCACCCACTCATCCAGATGTTTCTTGTCAAGGAGATGCAGCCACTGATGTGGCTGAGGAGTTAGCACTGAGACCCACATTCCTGTGGCTCCAAGAATCCATAACTAATCAATCATGAAAACTCTAAAATAAGTGAAATTCTAGAAAGGCAACCACCTGTTGTTCCGATGAAAAGGGTTTAACTCATAAGAGAGGTCAATGTGTGTCACAGATTCAGTCTGGAAAAGAGAGCCAAAGTTGTGGCCTTTAATCGTGTTACCAACCTAAAATGGGACTCACACCTACAGAACATACAAACACATATACATACATAATATGAATATGTAATTCATATTCCCATATTTTGACCTGCCAGTGGTTTGAAGAAAAGCAAGCTTTTAAATCTCTCTCCACAAGAAACCTAAGGTGCCCTGAGAAAAGCAGATAAAAGTTCCCTAGGATTCGTTATTCATCGTGGGTTTTCTGCTGAAATTGTATATTCTGAAGAATTATGATAATCCTCCTCCCTTGCCATCAGGCTAACTGTGTTAGTGCTGCTCCTTAACTCTGAATATGTGCGAGTCGGTATGAGGTTTCACTGAGACCAATGTTTCCCCTGGGAACTCACCAGATGATGTTGAACTTGGTGATGAGAGCCACCTGCTCCTGGAGGACCATTGTCAGTGCGTCCCGGCACAGATTAAGCTCCTCCATCAAAATGTCACTGAAATCCAGTACTATGGTGACGCTCTGTTCCAAGATGACACCAAAAATCTGCCGGCTCCTGCTGGTAAGCCAGCCCATCCGCTGCTTATAGCTCTCCACGGCCTGTGTTAAATGTTCCACAAACCGGTGGATCAGCTCTGACTTTGCTGTCAGCTGAAGAAAAATACGAATGAAAAAAATCAAAAACAATGAGACAGTAGCCAAATAAGCAGTTAGAACCACAGTCACGGTAATGCAGCTGGAGCCATGCATCTAGAAGGATTCTGTAGGTGGCCTTCAAACCCCACAGGACCCAGGAAGATTCCAGTCTCTCAGAAAGATG
>LOEQ01001856.1:126011-142640 GCA_001685075.1 Bramus lutescens
CAAAAGGCCAAGGCAGTTTCTTTATTAATCAATGAAAGTAACACATAGACAGATGACCCTCCTACATCAGATTGGCAAACAGCATTTAAGTACTTTAAATCCATTAGCTCACTTAATACTGAGAAAATGTCCACAGGGGATGGGGGGACAACATGATCGTCCTCATTTTATAGAGAAATAAGCAGAGACAGAAAAATAAGCATATTCCTCCTCCTTTATCATTTTTCCTTTTGAGACAGGATCTCAGGCTATCCTTGACTACACCATCTACTTCAAAATAGCCTCAAACTCAAAATCCTCCTGCCTCAACTTCCAGAGTGCTGGCTACACTTCAGCCTTAAATAACAAGAAACTCTTCTGCTTCCTGTTTGCCTTTTGCCACTTCCTTACTAACGAGCCCTTTGAGATGCCCCATTGCTTTTACACAGATCTGGAGCGGCTTAGCCACGTCACACAGAGACAGCAGACTAAGAACGGAACAGAATACATTTCCAATGCTTTAACCTGGTAATGGTTGCTACCTGCAGTGAGGTTTTGATTACATGGAAATGGTAAGTATGAACAACTTGAATCTCGCTTGGTCTGCTCAGCCGCTTCCTGTGGTTCTTGAGAGATGGACATACACCAAGGGGCTTTACCATCTTTTCTTCTTAGGAGCCTCTACTCCTAGTGCAAGGTCACCTGGTGACCCTGTGAGGGCACAGGACGTGAGCAAAAGGCTAGAGCTTCTCAGCCTCCAGTGCTCAAGTCCTCTTATACATCCCTTTCTGAGCCGGAGCTGGGCCATACTGCTCGTGCGGGAGCCAGAGAGATGAGAAGAGAGCCTCCCCACCCCAATCTAGGGTGAATTAGATTATAACTAAATAATAAGAGGAGAATTTCTAAGCTGGGTAGAAAGAAACCTTATTTATTGAATTTTTCTTCTAGAATGTCTGCCCCCCCCCCACAGTCAGACACGGGACTTCATCATCAAAGGAACTGAGGACAGGAGCCAAACAGGGCAGGAACCTGGAGGCAGGAGCTGATGTAGACAGAGGCCACAAAAGAGAGCATGCTCACCAGCTCAGGGGTGGCCCCACCCACAGCGGACTGAGCCCTCCCCCATTAATCACCAATTAAGAAAATGCCCTACAGCCCAATTTTATGGAGGCATTTTCTCAACTGAGGCTCCTCCTTTCCAATGACTCTAGCTTGTGTCAAGCTGATGTAAAACTAGCCCGCACACTCCCCACTTTGTTTATTGAGACAAGGCCTCTCCATGAACCAGGAGCTCACCAATCCTGCTAGTTACACTGGCTCTAACCAGCAAGTCCCCTGGATCTCCCTGCCTCTGTCACCCCTCTGTCACCCCCACACTAGGATCACAGGCAAAGGCTACCATGCACATCTTTTGGGGAAGCCTCATGCTCCCTTGGCAAGTGCTTTACCAACAGTGCCATCTCTACATCTTCAGTGATTTCTCTTTAAAGAATGGTTTAGAGAGGCCATTTCTCATGCTCATTGATAAGCTTTTGGGAGATACTCTCCACAGAAAGATCGGGAAGTGGTGGTGCACACGTTTAATCCCAGCACTCAGGAGGTGTAAGCAGGCGGATCTCTGTGAGTTGGGGGCCAGTCTGGTCTACAGAGCTAGTTCCAGGACAGGCTCCAAAACTACAGAGAAACCCTGTCTTGGAAAAAAATTAAAAAATAAATAAAAAATAAAAAGACCCATCTTCTTCTCAGTGAGAAGTAGAGTGTCAGCTGTCAGGATAAAATGACACTAGATCAGAGGCAGCTGTGATCCCTGATTGCTGAAGTAGGCAATCCAGAAAAGACTGCATCAGACGCACTGGATGTAAGTTCCTTTCATGCTCACAGAGAGACCCCCAAATCAGCAGTTATCAACCTGTGGGTCCTGGCCCCTTTGGGAGTTGAACGACCTTTCCACAGGGGCCACCGAAGACCATGGGAAAACACAAATATTTACATTAAGATTCATAACAGTAGCAAAATTACAGTTATGAAGTAGCAACAAAAATAGCTTTATGGTTGGTGGTCACCACAACATAAGGGGCTGTACTCAAGGGTCACAGCACTAGGAAGGTTGAGAACCACCACTGTCTGAGAACCCGGGTTCCTTCTTCTTCTAGATCTCCCATCTCTATCAATAACTTTAAGGAGACAGGAAGCTGGGGAGTGACAGGTGGGAGGGGTTCGTGTTCACAGGGCAGACTTAAAAGAGGCGGCCTTTGTCACTTTCACTTATAAGCCTGTGGCTACGTTCAGTCCCAGTGCCGCTCTCACAGCCAGGGAGACTGAACTATGAAGTCTGTGGGCCTAGGAAGAAGAAAGAAATGTGTGAATCTACAGAAGGTCTCACCCCCACACTATCTCACCTGGACTTCCCCCGACTTACTTGCAGGTCAACTGAGTACTTGAAACCGAGCAACCTCGGCACCACCAGCCAAATCTATTAATAGCAATGTGCAGACAATGATCTAGTCAAGAGGGCTGTGTGTTACCGTATCAAATATGTTTTCTCTCAAGTCCAGTCAGGCTGGCTAACTCTTATTATGTGATTTAAGTTAGGGAAATGTGGGTGTTAAAAGAGAAAATAGTTCTTATCTGTGAAAGCTCGTGTGGACGAGTTGTAATCATCAGATAGAGGTTAGCTACTCTCTAAATACTTTCTTGTGCTACAACAGAACACCTGAGCCTGAACAATGCATGAAGGAAAGTGGATTGTTAAGCTCATAGGTCTAGAGGCAGGAAGGCTCATGGAGGCCAGAGGACAATTTCGGGATTGGTTCTCACCCTCCACCTTGTTGAGGCCAGGTCTCTCTTTTCTGCCACTACACTAAGAACTCCAGGCAAACTGGCCAGAAAACTTCCAGATTATTCTCCCAGGGGAGTGTTAGGATCAGGAAGTACTCTACCACGTCAGAATCTGGGGTTTTTCTGTGGGGTCCACAGTGATGCTCAGACTGTCTGTCAGGCCTATATGTTAGATTTCAATCACTGAGCCATATCCCCAGCCCTGTAAATAATTAAAACACACACACACACACACACACACACACACAAAAAGAGATAAGTTTTAGGAAAAGGGAAAAGCATCACTCTCATTCAGATAAAAAAAGTGAAGACATTCAAAGATTTTATTAAATGCATCACATGAAGAAGTCAGAATCCTTTGAAAGAACAAGCAAAACAAACAACACAGAGTAAATCGAACTTGCTGTCTCCAGGGCAGCAGTCTTCAGGCCATGGATATCAGAGGGTAGAAAGTTATGCCAGCATTTTCTGCACACACCATCGACATCTAAACTTGAACTAGACATGGCCTTGCCCTTCCTCTATGGATCTGAGGCTCTGGGGTCTTTGTCATGCATAGCTCATGTTAACAGCAAACATCCACTCGGGAGTGCACTCACTCAGGGCTTTCTCTGCTCCCTACGTGACCTGAGTGTGCAAATGGACACAGACTGAATATCCATACAGTATTTGCTAACACAAGGCTTCTTAAACATTTTCCACCACAACCCCTTTTCAATCATGCAGTTTTTACACAACTCCTGAGGAACATAAGCATATAAAATAGGCATGCAAATCAAACACTTACCTATAACACATCATAAAGTTTTTTTCTAAATTTTCGTGTGTGTGTGTGTGTGTAGCATTTATTAAAGACAAAGGCAAGCATGCATACTTATGAGTTTGTCATGTTTACTTTCACAGGACTCTTGGCTGAATACTTGTTATTACATGGCATCTTTTTGTTTGTTTGTTTGTTTGACTGGTTGGTTTGGTTTGACTTGATACTTTTGAGATAGGGAAAAGTTGGGAAGGTCTCAGATAATCAAGGTTGGCCTTGAATTCCTGATGCCCCTGCCTCCACATCCCAAGTGATGGGATTGCAGGTAAGCACCACCATGCTTGGTTCATAGACCATTTTCAATGGTTTTCATAATTAATCAATATATATATCAGTATATTAATCAATTATATACCCAGCAGTGATGATCATGTCACTTCATATCAGTATGTGGCATAAAATAGCAGAAGCATGTTTAGGACCATTTTAGAAATTCTGTACTAAGCCCAGGCCAAACTTCATTTAATGATATTTTTTAATGAAATGCAAGTGAGAATCTCAAATAGCAATTTTAACATTAAAACAACAGAACACAATGGCATCCAAAGGTATTTGATACTTATAAGGTGAGGAATGACGGTAGAAAAATATTAGGAAGTCCTTTTTCCCATAATTCGACCATTATCTTTCTATAGAAGCTGAAAACTGTATAAACAGTAAAAAAAAAATTCTAAAATTCATAACATACTTTAGGTTCAAATCTTACGTGGTAAGCTGACATGGGCAATGCCAAGTGCACATGTGTGTTCAAATCCAAGGTTGCAACAAAGTCATGTGAAGTGAGGCAGGAAAGCCCTTCCAGAAGCAACTCAGACTGATTACAGGTTTGATTTCTGTGTTAATTTTTGGCAATTGGCATGTTCAGAAACTCTTTACCATTATCACATTTTTTTATGGTCCCCGTATTCAGCTACTGAAGTCCACGTGGGGGCCGTGAACCATGGATTTGGAAGCCGTGAGCAAGCAGATAATTTCCATGTTTCTCAGCTGCATACAGTATCTAGATTTGTATTAATAATCCTCACGGATGAGTTTGACAATAAGGAAAGGTGAACATTGGGATGCAGAGTTTTCTACTAAAGTCGTTAAGGCCACCTTGTACCTGAAGGTTGGAAGATGGATGAGCTGAATAAAGCATGAAGTTCTGTGTGCTACTTTGTTTGCTACTGTCCAACTGAAATGGTTAACAAGCAGACAAAACTTTTGAACAAGAGAGGCTAAGCTAGAATTTGCTTTCTTCCCACAATCAGACTGGTTTCATTTCCCTGAGCAGGAAGAATAGTTACAGTTGAGTGGGTGTGGTGGCACACAGCTGAACAGCTAGTTAGATCCTGTGCTGATCTTGTATAGGTCACCACTGCGTCTGTGAGCTCTTGTGTGCAACAGCCGTGTCATGTCCAGACAATAGCATTTATAACCTTTCCCCCATCCTCTGCCTCTTCCATTCTTTCTGCCTCCTCTTCCATGATGTTCCCTGAGCCTTTGGGGGTGAGGTCGATATCTGCCCAAGGCTGAGCCAAGGCCCCACCACTAGCTGAGAATCTATTTGTAACTGAGAGAGGAAGGGTACTTTTCTTTGGGAGCATGGTCACTGGTAAGTTCCCCCATGCTCCAGTTGGTCACCTCGCCCTCAGGTACACACGGGCAGCACTAATTGGACTCCGTTGGTTCAAATAAAATGCATAAATAAAAAATTATAACAGGAGAACATGCAGTTGCAAAGAAGATGTAATGACTGGTCCTAGGGGGAGTTGGAGGTGGGGAGAGGGGTGGATCTGACCAAGATACATTATATAAAAATTTCAAGAAATAAATAAAAATTAAATTTTAATAAATAAAACAAAAAAAGGAAAAAATGAAAAGGAAGAAGGATGGGTGTTGTCAGCTTAAGGAACAGACTGGACATGAAGATGCGTCTCTGTAACCCAGCGTTCAGGAGGCAGAAGCAGGAGGATGGATTGCCTGAACTGCACAATGTTGAGACTGGGTCTCTCACTAAACCCGAGGCTCACTGATCATCTACACTGACTGGTAAGTGAAATCCCGGTATCCTCTTGTCTTGGCCTTTCAGTGCTGGCATTAGAGGTGCAAGCCATCGCCCTTGGCTTTTCACATTGGTATTAGGGATCCAAACTCTGGTCCTTATGTTTGCACAGCAAGCCCTTTACCCACCGAGCCATTTCCCCAAGCCAAGAAACTTTTATAATAAAATAAGAGTAAAGCAAGAATTCATCATCTTATGAGCACTGAACATGTAATCCTTAGGAGATAGTGAAAGAAAGTGCTCAGAGCTTTTCTGTACTATTTCGCAACTTCCTGTAAAACTGTAATTTTTTTAAATAAAATTTTTTTGAAGAATAAAGTTCAACACCAAGAGAGAGACATCCATGAATACCACTCTTCCCTGTCAACACATCTGGAAAATCATCTACATGAGACAGGGACAAGGAAAGGTAGAGTCAAGACTAGAGCCAGTACATCCGCCAGAAAACGTCATACCCAGGAATTTCAGTTCTGAAACCAAAATAGCCTGCACAGGGCGGGGCGCGGAGAACTCACAGCTGGTAGGAGTCAATCTTAGCAGATGGGCTCGTCCTCTTCCTGAGTTTCAGGCCTCTGATTTGTAGAGTTTGTATCTTCCAACATCAAGATAGCAGTGGTGGAGGGCCAGTGTCAATGCCAACTTTCTGCTTTTGACAGTGAACCGCAGTTATACGTGGTGTCTCCCGGGGAACAGAGGGGACAGCACAGAGAACCCATCCTAACTTTTGTAACTTCTGGGAGTCTACAACTATTTAAAAATAAACGCTGAAAAGAAGAGCAATGGAAAGCATGGTTGCATTGCATTTATAGAGTTGGCGTTAGAGCTTTTTCTGACTGTGTCTTGCTCCCGAAGAGTCAGGGCTATAACTGCTGACAACTGGATCCACTGCGAAGAATGTGAGCCACTGAAACGTTACTGTTGTTCGTTCTAGGGACAGATGGACTTCTTCCATGATGTCTCAAGCATCTTAGACATTTTGACAAGTGCTTTTCTACCCCCTAGAGAAAGGCAAAGCCAAGCAAGGCCTTCCTTCTGCGGATAATGATCAAAGTGAGTTTCCAGGAATGGAAAGGCCATTGTTGTTCCTATTCTTTCTGGGTAAGTATGTCCACAGTAAGCAATAAAAGGTGACATCTTTCCATAGATTCAAGTCCCTACCCTAATGATGCACCTTTCCCTTACAAAAAGCTAGGAGCCCAAGTGCTCAGTGATCCCTGATATTACGTTTATGGCAACTGGACAGTCAATATTTCTGGTCCTGATAGGCACCATCAGAGCCAGTCATGGGACTCTGTCAACATAATAGGAAAATTGACTTGAAATATCACCTTCTACCCACTCACAGATAGAACATCCCCTAACCAGCCTTATCCACCGGTTTTCTGGCTTGTTTGTTCTTTGCCTTGGAAACACCTTTGTCGCCACAAGGGGCAACCCACATTAGGGATATGAAACAGTTTCTTTGTAGACGAGACAATCTACAGAGTCAACTAATGGCCACCATCTTTTAAAATGCCCTTTCTCTGGGAGATGGGGAATCATTCTGAGAAAGTCACTTTTAGCAACGCACTAAATGTCATTGTCTTATAGTCAGTTGCTCAGAGAGCTTTTTAACTAATACGTCTGAGTTGCTGTGGGTTCTGGACAGATAGTTTGTCTCAATGGTTTAAAATATACTCTTGTCCCAGAAGAGTGGGAATGACAGAAAATGTGGGGTTTTTTTGTTTTTGTTTTTATTCTGTTTTGTTTTGTTTTCAAAACTGAGGCCCTATCTGTGGCTTTGTTCTTAGGTTCAGGACTACAAGTGACAATTCTTTCTAGAAAAAAATGAACAAATTTGAGCGTATCCTCAATGGGACTTAAAATTATTAATGAAAGAGTACTTTTGTGTCTTCTAAAAAACTCCTCATTAGAAACTCAATGTGGGGTTCATTTCATTGAAAACTTGCATTTTCATTGGAGATATAGTCCTAAAATAGTTAAATTCCTTTAGTTGGATATTATGTTCTGGAAATCAAGACAAGGATATTCTCCACCCTAAAAAATTTGCATCTAAAATCATCAATAAATAAAATAAATAAAAATATATAAAATATATGTTTGTACATATCCATATATGCAATCGTGCAATAGTGGCATGAACACTGTGGGTGTAACAAATCACTCTCTAAGTGGATTTAGTCTTCTCCCCAAAATGGAACTCAGACTTAGTACTGTTACCTGGGCCAAAAACCCATGGCTGCTGTCCTAGTGTTTTTACTGCTGTGATAAAACACCAAGACCATAAGCAACCAGGGGAGGAAAGAGTCTATTTCTCTTGTATTTCCACATCACTGTCCATCATTGAAGAAGTCAGGGCAGAAGCTCAAGGCAGGAACCTGGATGTCAGAACCAATGCAGAGGCCGTGGAGGAATGCTGATTACTGGCTTGCTTCTCCTGTCCTACTCAGTGTCTTTTCTCACATACCCCAACCATTCACCTAGGGGATGACATCACCCAAAATGGCCTGGACTATCCCACATCAATTAACAATTAATAAAACACCTTCCAGAGTTGCCTGCTGGCTAATTTGTTGGAGGTCTTTTCTCCATTAAAATTTCTGGCAAGTAGATATAAAAACTAGTCATTAGTGTGAATTTAATGCTATTGGTCTCCTAAATGGAGGGCTCATGGAGTCCCACCCCTAGCTGAGAAGCTATCTACTGATGATTGCTGGCAGAGCAAGGGATGTGTTCTCAGAGAGGCTCCCCATGTTCCAGAAGATGCTCCTAAACACATGCACATACAGGATTCACAAAGTGGATGCAGTGGGTTTAAAATAAAGGACATGAAGTTGGGGTGGGGGATAGGAGGACAGGGGAGTAATTGGAGGGGAGGGATTGGATGAAAACATGTTATGTGCATGTATGAAATACTCAAACAATAAAAAAATTAAGTAAAATTTAAAGAAAAGAACGCACATATGATTTCTTGTCTGTACAAGTTATTTCTGGAAGGAGACTCAAGAGATTGCAATGTTGGTAGCCTCCAGGGATAGGAAATCAGTGCTACAGACAGAAAGAAGAATTTTAAGATATTGTTTTCCTCTGACTGTGAGGCCTATGTAAAAATCAGCTGGACTAAAGCTTGAAGTTTAATATTTTAACAGTATGACTGAAAGTTATCTTTATCAGTCTTAATCAAGTCCTTGCTTTGATGTCACCGGTGACTCTTCTACGCCTGGAATCACAGTTTATTCCTGAAGGGTTCTGTCGAATTCAGTTTCCAAAGCACAGACATAGCTGCTGCGTCCAGGAACGTGATGCTGTAGCTAGAGCACTGGTTTTTCCATGACTCTGGGGGTTACAGCTGACAAAGCAGCCTGCCAGTCACTGGGTCTTATTTGCTGTTCAAACTGCCTGCATTCTTAGCTCTCTCCTCTGGAGAGAAAGAAAAGAGAGTGAAGTAAATTCATTGATCAACTGACTATGTAAAATATATTGATCTCAGAGGTTATAACTGACCTCATTACTGTAATGGCCACACCAAGTCTTCCATGTATGGGGCTCCTCCATAAATCTTGACCTCCAGCCTGGTTATCTCATTGACCAGTGTTTGGGAAGCAAACAGCTGAAGGTTTGTTTCTGTACTCCTGAGGCTCCATCTGCCTGCCATTTAGGTAAGACATTCCCTAGACCACTGAGACCATGCATGCAGCATTCTATAGCACCTAGATGCTGAGTAATATTGTCCTACCTTACAGGTTCACTGTGGTTGCAGTTTTGTGTCTCCAGATAGATTCTCAACTTCCTGAAAAAAGGAACACGACCTTCATTGTTCTCCCTACTAAACCAACCACAAGATACTCATTATTGTTTATTTGACCTACAAGAGAAATTATGCGCGCACACACAACCTTCCCAGGGGCATTACACTCTGCCTTAAGTTCCTCTTATTCTCCACCAGGGAAATTCCTCTTCATTTGGCAAAGCCAAATATGATGTCACTGACTTGATAGAACTTCCCTTTCAGCCCTAGAGCACTGCACCTCTAGGAGTAACAGGAGCACTGTGACTGTCCAGTACAAAGACAGACACACCCACATTCTCAAATACATACATATACGCACATACATGCACACACACACACGCATGAGTGCATTCACATGCACTCACATACACACGCACATGTGTACCTACGTGCATACATCACAAATAAAACCCACACCAAGAAACGTTATAATAAAAAAATGTTAAAAGCAAAGACAAAAGAAAAATCTTCAAAGCAGCAGAGACCACTAAGTTACCACACAGGGAAAACCTGAGGAGGATCAGAGGCTACTTTCCATCAGAAAGATAGAAGTGTTGAAAGAAAAGAGATATTGACCAACATACTAATGCCTATATCCAAGAAAATATTTTGCAAGTTGTTCTTCTGTGAAAATTAAGGCAAAATACATTTTCAGGTAATGAAATAAAACAGTTCATTGCTGTAAGCTCCACCTTGCAGGAAATATAAATTTCCATAAGTGTACACAGGCAAGCTAACATGGAAACACAGATCCACATGTGTGCAGAGCAATGCGCTCCTGTGCAGAGGACCACATTTAAAATAATGCACAGGATGGAGCAATGGCTCAGAGGCTAAGAGCTCTTGCTGTTCTTGCAGGGAACCAGAGTTTAGTACCCAGAACCCACACTAGTGGGCTCACAGCCACCCGTAACTCCAGCTCCAGGGGTTACATGGGCCTTCATGGGCACTGTACTCACAAGTGCACACTCCCACACAGACAAACATACACACACGTAAACAAAAATAAAGTCCGTGTAAACACAAGGAAGTTCAATATAAACAAACCAAAGAAACTTGGGAAATGGATATTAAACACTAAGAACTCACAAATTAGAAAATACTCGGAACTGACTACAAATGGGAATCTGGGAGCATGCCTACAGGATGCAGTCAAGGCAGTGCCTAGAGGGAATGTCTTTCTTGCAGCAAATGCCTACATTTTAAAAGATATATAAAGTCATAAATCAAAAATCTAATTTTCCATCTTGCAATGCTGGGGAAAAGAGAAACAAACTAAAAAGCAAAGCAAAAAATTAGAATTAGAAAAGAAATTGATGAGGCTTTACTTAAAATTGATAAACCTTTATTTATCTAGACTGACCAGAGAGAAAGGAAAGGAAAATCAGGAGACAAATAACAGCAATTATTACCTACATGACAGAAGCAAAAATAGTTATGAGGAAATGCTATGAATACACGTAGCACAGTGTAGTAGATCACACTTAGAAGAGCACACACTACTGAAACTGACTCAAGAAGAAAGAGAAACCTGAATAGACCTATACAGTTAAAGATATTGGGCTGCCTCATCCAGCCCTAATGGGAGAGGAGGTGCCTAATCTTACTGCAACTTGATAGGCCATGGCTGGGTGGTATACATGGGAGGCCTGCCCCTTTCTGAAGAGAAAGGGGGCGGAGTAAATGGGGGGAAGAAAGGAAGGGCAGATAGGAGGTTAAGAGTGGGACCTGGAGGAGTGGAAACTGTGATTGGACTGGGACATTAATTAACTAATCAATACATATTTTTAAAAAGAAATAAAAGACACTATTAAAGAATTCTTTTAAAAAGATATTGTACTAACTGATGAACAAACAAACAAAAATCTTAGTCCAAATTGCTTTATTAATCCCAACAAATGTCTAAAGAATTAACGCCACCAAGCATGACGATACATGACTGTAATTCCAGCACTGAGGTAGAAGAGGAAACATTCCAGGCCAACCTGAAAAACATAGTCAGACCCTATCTTTAAAACGAAAGATAGTTCAGTTCTTGGGAGTACTTCCTCTTCCAGAGCAACTGAGTTCAGTTCCCAGCACCCATGTCAGGCACCTCACAAATGACTCTATATCCAGAGGGCTCAATGGAATCTGCCAACATGCACAAACCTATACATAGACACAGAAACATAGGCACACACACACACACACACACACACACTGTTGTGTTATAATCCTTCTGTACACTGTGAAGAGGTGTTGCTCTCATTGTTAATAAAAATCTGATTGGCCATGGCTAGGCAGGATTTTTAGGGTAGAGAGAATGCTGGGGAGAAGAAGGGCAAAGTCTGAGGAGACACCAAAGAGATGTAAAACAAGCCCCATGGGAAGTGCAGAGAGGAGGTAAAGGAACCTCCGGGCAGCACATAGATTAACAGAAATGGGTTAAGCTTTTAGAGCTAGCTAGAAAACAAGCCTAAGGTATTGGCTGATCATTTATCATTAATAATAAGTCTCTGCGTGGTTATTTGGGAACTGGCTTGAGGGACAGAAAAGTCTGCCAATAAATGGTATTCCAACATGGGATGCTCACATCCACATAAGACCCAAGAAAGCTTAAAAGAGATTCTAAACACACAAAAGCAGAAGCAAACGTAGCTTCCTACTCTTCCGTCTCTCATGCCAGCTGCAAAACAGAGACTTGTCTCCTTGCAGCTGCCTGTAGGAGGAAGCCAGCCTCCAGCCACCGTGTGAGAGCACCATTCACTAAGCTGAGCAGTGCTGGTGGCCGACGTAGAGTTTAAGGTTCATCTCATGTGATTAAAGAATACAGATACTCAGTTAAGACAGATCCAGATGGAAAAACCTTTAAATGGGTTACAGTGTGTTTAAAATATTCATAGGCTTGGGGGAGAAAAGAGACTAAATAGATTTAAAAACAGTTTAGAAATAATAAAGTCCTTTAAAAAAAAGAGTAAAGTAAAATAAAGATGGAAATATGCAGAGTCTGGATCCTGTATTGTGCTGTCTTTAGAGACTTTTTGATTGTTGATGAAGGAACAATGGCTTCTAAGATACATTGGATTCTAGAAACTGCTGGATTACGCCAACCTATATATTTTTAAAATGTCTTGACTTAAAAATTGAAGTCAAAAGATATGTTACTTTGGGAAAGAGATTATGCTTTTATTTCCAGAGGAAATAGCAGGTTTTAGATTTGTTTCAGGTTGATATGGATCGGGTTTGATGGGGGAAGACCTCCTGAAAAGTCTGACTACAGACATAAAGAAAGAAACCTAGAAAAACTATAAAACACATAATGTCTACTTTGCCTGTTCAAATATAAAACAAAAAATTATCTTTTGATTTATTGATACAAATTTAAAGTTGTCTTTGTTATTCTGTATGTATGTTAACTTTGTATAACACAGTCTATACTTGTATTAATACAGACATGTAAGTTATCTTTAAAAGTTTATGTGTTTTCAGAGCAAGAAAACCAGACATCAATGAAAACAAATGGCCCAAGTGATCCAGCATCTCAAAATGCCTCTGTTATAGTCTCCTCAGAATTCTGTATCCAAAACAGCTTCATGGCTGCTAGCTGAGCCAATCTCACAAACTATCCCAGTCAAGACTTAACCATTATCCTGATTTTTTCAAGGTTCCCCCAAAGATAACAGCACCCACAGACAACAGGGAGTAGTCTAGAGAACAATACCCATATTGCCAAGAGATGGGGTATTGAGTAGGTTTTGTTTAGTCAGTGGGTTAAGCACATTTGTCATTGTTTAGGGAGGTTGGTTCCAAGTTGTTATTGGTCATAGTAAAAAAAAAATCTAAACAAAACAGTTAAATTCAAAAATCTTCTAAAGGAAAAAAGGGGGATATGATATAGGAATGATAGGAAAAAATGTTAATTCAACCCAAAGTCATCTCATTAGTAGATATTTTAATTGCATATTGTTGTTTGTAAATTCTTAAATACTTATGTTACTCTGTGTGTGTGTGTGTATGTGTGTGTGTGTGTATTCCAGAGCATATATGTGTGTACCGTGTGTGTACAGAAGCCCTTTGAGGTCAGGATAACCAACAGATTCCCTGAAACTGGAGTTAGAGATGATTGTGAGCTGCCATGATGTACTAGGAGCTGAACCCAGGTCAACAACAGCCAGTGCTCTTAACTTCTGAGCCATCGCTCCTGCCCCTCATTAGAAGATATGTGGAGCAACAGGTTTTTCTTCTATTAGAAACTTGATTTCAGGAGCAGGATTAGACATTTTTATTTTATGTCCCATCAAAGACTTTATCTCTCAGACTGAGGAGAAAGTTGAAAAACATTTTTTTCTGACATTTGAGGATTAAATTCCATGAAAATAAATGTATTGAGAATGAGGAACAACTGAAAAACTGAGTGCTGTCTTTGGTTGCTCTGAGTTGCTTTGCTTTGTGTGTGTATGTCTATGTATGTCCTCATGTTTGAGTGCATATGTGTGTCTAAAGTCATATGAACACATGCCTGCATGTGTGTGGAGGCCAAAAGCTGATGTCAGTTCCCTTCTTCAACTGTTGTCCCCTTTATTTATGGAGGCTGTGTCTCTGTGGCACCCAGCAATTTCTGATTTGGCTCGTCTAACTAGCCAGCTTGCCCCTGTCTCCTCTTCCTGCCTGCTGGGGTCACATCTTATGTAGGTGCTAGAGAAACAAACTTTGGTCCCCATGCTTGCCCAGCAAGCGTTTTCTCCCCTGAGCCATCTCCCCAGAGACAATTAGGTAGTTTCTTAGAATGCTCTGGTGTGTTATAAGAGTTTTATGTAAGTCTGTTGAGATCACGGTAAGTTTCAGGATACATTTAAGATAAGAGCAGAAGGCTCAACACTCAGTGGCAGAAGGATTCTCGAGATTCTAGAAATAGAGACATAGATCCAAGCATGACAGAAACGAAGACTTAAGAGGAAGGGAATCACTTGTCTCTGGTGGGTTATAAACCCAGGGAACTGAACAGGCTCGCCTCATCTATCCCTATCCTCCACCACCCCTTCTTCATTAAACCAGAAGGTCAGAGGGTGGGTAGATGGCATCTGCCTTTAAGCCCACCATGAGGGAAGCAGAGGCAGTAGTTCTCTGTGAGTTCAAGACTAGCCTGAGCGACAGACATAGCAAGTTCCAGGACAGCCTGGATGACACAGTGAGACCCTGCCTCAAGGGGCAACAATAAAATGAAAGACAAATACTTCTGCCTGACAGGTCAAAGGATTTTTTGTTTTGTTTTTAAGAGCATCTGACTTGTTGCCCAAATACATGATGACTTAATTTGACTTCTTGGGTAATGAAGGCTTTATTATTGCTTTAGTACAAATAGGAAAGAGAATCCCAACTAAGGTCAAATTCTGCACTCCTGGGAAGCAGGCAAGATAGACCATCTTGCAGACAGTCATGTCCCTGCACAGGCAATGAGCTCCCCTGGGAGGGAGCTCATCCCCAGGAAGCGATACAGAGTAACAGGCACCAGCATAACTTCATTGATGAGTTTGGCCTCTACCCAGACATACCTAAATTTAAGTCTGGGACTCCAGAAAAGACCAGGCTGTGAATGAAGATACAAGAAAACTATCCCGCTTGCCATATTTGGGGGATGGGAGCAGCCCTAACCAAGTGTGGCATTCTGTTTTCCCTGAGCCGAGCTGATCTCAGGGCCCAACAATTGTGCAGTTATTTTTGGTGTCTCTAGGATTTGCCAGCTGGACGTGGGTGGAAGCTGTCTATTTCCTTCCTTCCCCACAACCTCACAACCAGATGGTGTGTAACAATCAATGCTCACCTCAGACCAGTTTCTGGTGCTTGGCCACACCTTATTAGAAATAGCCCCCCCCCAAGTCACACAACCAGGTCTGTGATATCACTTGGGATATAACCCTCTTTTACTTTATTGAAGCTCTAATATATATTGGATTTATTCTCCAAAGCTATAGTAACAGAGTACTAGAATCTTTTTTTAAGAAAAATGTTTTACATTTATTTATTCTCTCTCCTTTCTCCTTCTCCCTTCTTCTCCTTCTCTCTCCCTCTCTGACTGTGTGTGTGTGTGTGTGTGTGTGTGTGTATGCACGCACACCCATGTCTTAGAACACTCATGGAGGTCAGAGAACAACTTGCAGGAGTCAGTTCTCTCCTTCTACCAAGTGAGTCCTGGGGATCAAACTTAGATAGGCAAGCTTGGCAGCCAGTACCTTCCCTGCCGAGCCATCTCGCCAGCCCCTACAATCTTTCTTGGTTATGTTGAGTGCTGAGATTAAACCCAGGGTTGTATGTCTACTCAGTAAGTAATCTAACCCGGGAGCTCCAGCTGGACTTAAAACAGCAGAAAGTTCCTCTCCCCATTCTGGAGACTGGAGGTCTGCAATCGAAGCATCAGTGAGCCAGGTTCACTCAGTACCTTCTGCAACTGAGTGGACTCCTTCTTTGGCTCCCTTTAGCTTTTAACCATTAGCAGGAAAATGCCATGCCCCTTGACCGGTATCTACCATTCCCAGTCTCTGCCTCTGTGGAACATGCCTCTTGACTGGTGTCTGTACATTTCAATCCTGTCTCTTTTGTCACATGCTATCCACCCACATGCGTGTCTCTATTCTGCTTCTCACAAGTACCTTAGTTACAGGATCTGCTTAGTTACACTTATGAAGACTGTGTTTATAGTATCCATCTACTCTAGTATGGCATCATCTAAACTTGGTTACATCTGCAAGATCCTATTTCCAGAAGTAACACATTCTCAGCTGCCAGGAGTTAAAACTGAAACATCTTTTTAGAGGACACAATTCAGAAAGGGCAACTCAAAAGCCAGTAGAAACCAAACCGGATACAAATCCTAGAACGGGAAAGCTTTGTGCTCCTGAGTCAGTCACCTGGATCTTTTTATTTTTTTAATTTTGAAGGGATTACAATATAATTACATTATTTCCCATCCCCTTTTCTCCCTCCAAACCCTCTTATGTACCCCTATCTCTCCTCTTTTTAAAATTTGGGTCCTCTTTTTTCTTTTATTCTTTTAATTGGAAGAATTTTTCATACAATATTTTGATTATGCTTTTATTTTCCCCCAGCTCTTCCCAGATCTGATGTAGGAGGGTCATCTGTCTATGTGTTACTTTCATTGGTTAATAAAGAAACTGCCTT
>LOEQ01001856.1:149831-167093 GCA_001685075.1 Bramus lutescens
ATCAGCCTGCCTCAGCGGATGGGGGAGGGAGTGGCGTGGCTTGTCTCTTAAAGACACAGAACAACCATTACACATTGGATCTTATTTAAAATGTATTCTAGTTACTCCTTTTGATATTGTTCTGTAAGAAAAAAAAAGTGAGTTGTTATCTTTTTATTGCCAGGTAGAGGGAGAAGCCCAGGGACTCCACTTGGCTCATTTGACACTGAGGGAGAAGGGGTTCTTCTCGCTACCAGGTTCAGGTAGACATTCTGGATCCTGGTAGGCTGTACCTCAGTGACAATTAAAGGCAGGAGGGTGTGGTCACTGCTCCCCATAGAGCCTTCTTGGGTGCAAATGCAGGTGACCTTGTCACTAAACTGCAGGAAAAAGGAAATTCAGCCTTGATTTGCATCTACAAAAGAGAAGGCCTCAGCAGCAGGCTTCAATTTGGAGAAGATATTCAATAAGAACAATTTCTAACATGTTCTAAAGGTCCAACACAGCACTTCTGGGCAGAAGGAGCAACTGTATTGTTACTATTGTTTGCAGTACTGGGAATCGAACCCAGAGCTCCCTGTACACCGAGTGCTTCACAGCTGAGCTTCCCCTGGGCCTTTGCTTTGTTTTTTATCTGAACCCATTAGCATTTCCAGATCTCCAGCTTCTGTTCTAGCCCTGGAATATATGTACAATGCCAAATATATATATGTGTATATATGTGTGTGCGTGTGTGTACCAATATATATTTATATATAATATAAATATATGTGTTTAGACCTATATTCCATGTATGTATATTATATATATATATGGAACTCACCACAGTGTCATTTTTCAAGTCCTAAAGATCCTAGTCTGCCTGCCTTCCCCTCCTTCACCTTTCAGAGCCTTTTGTTTGTTTGATGAATAATTCTCAGTATTAATAAAATATTAATTTAAACACATAATTGATCCTTTGTATCTCAGAGTTTCTCATCCTTAGATTCACCCGACTGTGGATAAAAAGTATTCAACAGAAACAAAAAAAAAAAACCCATGTCTGTATGGAACAGGTAAGAGCTTGGTAAAGTCAACACCGCAAGCTCTTTTCATAGCTTGACATTGTGGTAGGTACATTTAGTCACCGAGACATGATGCAACGTCTGCCAGAAGATACGTGAGGGTTATATGCAAATACTGCGCTATTTTATATTCCTTGAGTAACCTAAATTCTGGTGCCCATGGGGTTTACTTCTTTCTGTTTGACCCTCACATGACTTATCTGCAAAGAAACTCCTTGCATGCCCATCCTACTAATGAAGAGAATTAGACTCGTGAGGAAGTGGTTCATAAATATGTCAGAAAGCCACCACCAAGCTGGTTTTTTCCCAGAGCCTTGAAGTTACTGCCTTCTCCCACCCCTAGAAATTCTTGCACACAGAGTAATACACTCCACTGGAGCCTGAGGCCTGGGCTCAGTGCTCCTTCACTTATAATGTAAGTGCTTCTTCACATAAATGATGCATTTAAGAATTTACAATTCTAGCTGGGAGGTAGTGGTGCATCCCTTTAATCCCAGCACTCAGGAGGCAGAGGCAGGAGGATCTCTGTGAGTTTGAGGCCAGCCTGATCTACAGGACTAGTTCCAGGACAGCCCATGGATACAGAGAAACCCTGTCTCATAAAACAAAACAGCAAAAGAATTTATAATTCTTAAATTATATCATTTCTCAAACCTGTGCTCATTAAGTAGAGTTTGGCGCTTTGGCCTTCCATAGCCCACTTCTTGCAGCCTGCCCTTGACTGCCTTGTGGAGCCCAAGCTCACCCACCCCTGCTTCTGTAGCTACTGCCCTCTGTTCCTGCCAGGACTTCTTTCCTTCCTTTGTAACCACAAGGATTCACATTTTACTCGTGTAGTGACCCAACATGCAGGATATACCAAAGAAATATTCATGAGCCACAGAGCCCACTAGAAAGTCAGCTGATTCCACACAGTCTCAACATTGTAAAACATTAAAGCTTTATTTTTAAGATTAAAAGAGGCACCAAAGGGGCATCCAGTCCATCACACTGCCTCAAAGCCACTCCAGTCCCATGGCTCAATCAGACCTGGACACGCCCGCTAAGAAGCCCTTAGGAACTGACTGTGATGGAGCAGGCTCCTCACTTCTTCTTAGGCTGTGAAAGTCCACGGATAATCCATCACGGTACTTTGTTCTTCAGCACAATCCCAAGAAGGGACATTATAGGACACATTATGAGTTCTGGTCTTATCTTTGTGTTCCAGTATAAAGCATGAAGGAGCTGACACACTCAAAACCTCAGAAGTTGGGAGGCAGAGGTAGCTGGACTGAGAATCCAGGGCCAGCCTGGGCTACATAGGGAGACTCTCTCAAAAGAAGCATGAAGTCCAGACTTAGGTTGTGTTCTACTTCCCTGTCAGCCCTCCATTGTTAGGACCTGAAGAGTGGAGTTTCAGTTTGCCCTTTATTTGGGGGCACAGGTGAAACACGTTCATACCCACAGAGGGCTAATGTTTGCCCCATGCCTGCTGTCATGATCCATGTTCGTTTCCTCTGGTTTCTTGTGTTGCTACAGGGAGGCTCGGCTCTGTTCTCATCGCGGTTCCCAGCAACAACTGACTGGCAGGACAGGCTCCTCCTGGGCCCACATCCAGGCAGCTGACAAGAGCGAAATTTATGGATTCAATCTAGCAGCAACCTGAATATAGAAGGAAAGCAAGTGGTCCGGGGAAGGGCAGAGGGAGTGGGGGGCCCCAGCTACCCTGTTACTGACTGAGTGTGGGTCCTCAGAGAGCAGCAGGTAGGTGTACCTGAAGGCTGCCACAGGCGCCCACATGCCCATCCATGTGGGGCTGGGATACCACCCATGCAGGAATGGTACACGCCCATGGCTACATTTGCTCAAGGAATTAAAAGCACAGGTGGGAAGTCTACCTGGGGGAGGGGCCTGCAGAGCTGTGAATACAGCTGCACCCAAAGAAAGCCAAGCCCCCAAAGCTAGGTTTTTGTGTAGGGCTGTCAAATGAGCTGGTTCAGACTATTTTAAAGTCCTTGCTTAGCCCACCGGGTACTGACCGCAGAAGGATACGTGCCTAGAGATGTCACTCAGGCATAAAGCAAACAGATGCATTTATGGTACCTAGCTAGAAGATCTTTAAGTAAAAAACAAACAAAAGTACACATATATTTATTTATATTTATTTGAGAATCCTGGTCCATCCAGATCTGGGCTCCAGATCACACCCACAATTCTTGCTTATAAATCAGTGTTACTGAAGTATAACATACATATAATTAAGTACACAGTCTGATGCACTTGACAGATTATCTTCCGTGTAACCCTGGTAACAATCACGACAGAGGACATTTCCATCACCCCAAAACTGGTTCCCTTCTCCCCCTGTCCCCGATCCTGGCTCCAAACCACAACCTATCTGCTTTTTGTCACTATACACTAGTTTTGACTTGACTGAAATTTCATATAAATATACTCTTTTGTGCCTGTCTTCTTGTACTCCACATAAGGTTTTTTGAGATCCTTCCTATAACCCTCTTTAAAATGAATTAAAACAAAACAAACACGTGTCAGTGGTGGCTCATCTCAAGCAAGGAAGCCAGCGTTATTGCGAGAACAACTTTTCCAAATTAGGAGACAGCTCTCCTTCATCAGCCTGAGGCTCCTGGCTAGAAATATTTCTCAATAATATGTTTACAGAAGGATCGTGGTATAGAATGAGTTATCCTTGATACTGATAAATTACTAATATTTTCACTTTTAATTTAGTATCCTCACTAAATTGAAGGGGCAAGAAAGAAGACAAAGCAAGCTTAGGTTAGAGGGAAAGAAACATGCTAAGAGGAAAATGTTTAAATTAGAAAGCTGACATGTGTTCAGTTTTCAGGACTGGTAAATCCTTAAGAAGGGCAGTCTAGGGGCCAGGGCGATGGCTCAGTTGCCCTGAGACTGGAGTTCCTCATCACCCACAGGAACACCAAGTGAATGTGGCAGCCTATAATCCCGAGGATTCAGGATGCAGTCTCTGGGGATCCCTGGAGCATGCTGGCTAGCCAGTAAGCCCTGAATTCCTGTGAGAAACTCTCCTCGATACATTCAGTGGACAGAACTTGAGGAAGACCCTCAGCGTCAGCCTCTGACCTTCACAGGTTTGTACGCACATGTCCAACACACACACATACACACACACACATACATACACACACACACACACACACACACGCCATACGCATACTATAAAGCAAAAGGCAGTATATTTCATCTTATGGCATGAAGTAGAAGTTCAAGTAATTTTAATGCTCAACCCTACCCTAAACACATGTGTATATAAGCAACACTAACTGGACTCAATAGGTATGAGATATATATGCAGCATGCATACATAAATACATACATACATAATTATGGAATAAAAAAGTCATGAATTTTGGAAGGGAATAGGGATTGTGGGAGGAGTTAGGAAGAGGAGGAAAGAGGGGACGGGAAATGATGTACAGCAGTGTAAGAAGTTCTAAAACATAAACAATGTAAGTTTTTAAGGAAAGATTGGATGAGTTTTAAAATGCTCATAAAGCCCAGGAGCAGCAACCTCCATGGCTGCCTACATCACGTGACAGCACCTGCCTTCAGTCACGGCTGACTGTCACCCTGAAAATGCACAGTGATGTTTTAAAAATGGTCAGCCACTGGAACAAGATGTGGCCATTGGGAGACAGCGAAGGCATATGCAAAGAGGAACGTGAGGCTTAGGACCCACTGCTAAAGCCAACCGTCTTCCCTCAAGTGGCTCAAGGCCCTGAGAAAGAGCAAGGCAGTGAGAACAAACAGAAGAGGCATATTGCCGCCATGTTTGCCTTCACCAGAGAGACAGTGATGTTTGGTTGATCATCTCCTGAGGCCAGTGTTTCTTCACACTCTCCATTTTCAGACGTTTCTAAGAACATGCTTATGGGAATCTGTTTCTGTAAGCAGCACATGCAAAAATACCTGAAGTGTCCCGAGCTTCCCTTTCCCTAAGCATCTCAACTAGTGTCAATTTCTCAACTATTTCACCATCCCAACTAAGAAGAATATCTAGGAAATCTAAACATTTGTGCTTCTTTGCTCTCTTGCACCATCCTTGTTGCTGTTTCAGTGTTTTGGTCCACTCTGATTATAGTATAGACTATTTCCTGTTACTATAATGAATACTTGAGGCTAGGTAACTTTATAAAGAAAAGAGGATTATTTAGCTACACCTCTGGAGACTCAAGGGCAGGGTACCTTCACCAGCTGGGCTCTGGAGAACCTCCTGGTAGATCACATCACAGCGGCAGGAGCATCTGTGAGAGGGGAGATCATCTCTCCAGACAGGATGCCATAGAGACTAGGGTTCCACAGTCTTTTCTAAGCCAATGTCCCCAGTTGACCTTAAGACTGGTCACTAGGCCTGGCTTCTTACAGATCGCCACACTGGGGATCAAGCTTGCAACACATGAACCTTTGGGGCACAGACAACATTTGAGCACCAGGTCATTGAATTTCCGTCTCACAAACAGCCTTGGGTCATCCACCCCACAAACCCAGTTCTTTTGACAGCTGGGTGGCCTTATAATAAACTCATCTGAGTTTGGCAGGGATTTTAGACTCAAGGAACCCTTGCCCAATCTAGCGCCTGCTCTAGGCCCTTCTTTAGTGTCCAGTTGAACTGTGTTCTCCAGAAATGATCAGCTGATTTTTGACTCCTTCTGTAGGACGTGACTTTCTTTGGATCTGCCATCGTAGACATAATTAGTGAGCAGGAACTTCTACTGGAGAAGCGTGTCCTCCTAATCCAGCATGGCTGATATCCTATCAGAAGATGACGTGTGACACATACTTCCTTGTTATGAGGACCCCGAAGCCATTTGCCAAGAGGCACACAGGGTGAAGAACCGAAGCCTGCTGCCAACAGCTACGTGAGACTGTCTGGAAAGAGAATCCTTTCTGAAGCTCCCAGTGTGGCAAGGGGTTGTTTCTGTGTTAAAGTCGACAAGGCTGCCTGGCCGATGAGAACGTCGCTTGTAAAGGCTGTGAGGTTGCAGGTCCAGAGCCAGTTCATCTTGGGCTATTATTAGATCTCTTGATAGCTATTTATTGCCTACCTCCATTCATTCTCCTAATAATAATAAATAATAATAAAGATTTTTATTGAAAAAATTTATGCAGTATATGTTGATCATGTTTTCCCTCTCCCAACTCCTCCCAAACCCTCCCCACTCCCTATCCACCCAACTTCATGCTTTCTCTCTCTCCTAAAAGAACAAAACACAAAAACAAAAGCTACAAAAACGAAAATCAAAACAAACTCGCTAAAAACCTACAAAGCAAAAAACAAAGTAAATGAAACAAAAAGTTCTCAAAAATATCACTGAGTTCATTTTGTGTTGACTGACTATTCCGGGTGACAATAATTTAAAAAATTAAAACAATCATGTTGCAGCTTAGTCCTTAATAAATGGTGTTGGGAGCTGGTGACTTTAAGAAGCCACTGGAAGTTACTTTTCTCCCTAGTTGGTCTGCTTGCTATTTGATTTCTGCTATAGTTTGACTTGTCAATTGGTGACAAAGGTGGCTTAAAGGACTAGTGTTCTTACGGAGTGAGTTAGGTCTCTGGAGAGTATGCTTACTCTCTTGGGACTCCCTTGGTCACAGTAAGAGTGGCTTGTTGCCACATAACTTTGTCTCACTCTCCTTGCCCTCTCTCATGTTCCTTTGGTGTGTGATCTCTCTCGCAGGCATCTTCCTCTTCAGTACACAGCTCTCTGCCCTCTGAGCCTCCTCCATGTAATGTGATGCCAGTCAGTGTGGCTGTGACATAGTCAAAGGCCAAGCAGAAAAGCTCACCAGTACCTGGAGTTCTAACTCCTGAAGCTGTGAGCTGAGGAACCTTCTTTATTTTATAAAAATGTATCCAGTCTCAGGGGTTCTGACATAACAACACAAAACAAATAAAGACAGTCCCTCTGTTTATTTTGAAATGTCAGCTCTTGCAAAAAAAAAATTGATGCTGATCTTGGTTTCCTTTCCAGTTACTGTGACAAGATGCCCCGAACTAAAGCACTTTAGAAAAGAAAGGTTTATGTGGCTCACAATTCCAGATTACAGTCTATCGCAACAGAGAAGTCAATGCAGAGAGAGCTGGAAGCAACTAGTCGCATCCAGTCGAGAGAGAGAGAGAGAGAGAGAGAGAGAGAGGGAGAATGCATACACTGCATACACTTTCTTACTCTCAGTTGGCTCTCTCCCCTTTATTCAGTCCAAGGCCCAGCCCAGGAAATTATTCATTTGGGTCTTTCATACCTCAGTTAACTCAATTAAGAAATTTCCTCATAGACATGGCCATAAACCACCCTAATCTAGACAGTCCCTCACTGTGACTCCCTTCCCAGGGGACTCTAGATTGTGTCAAGGTGACATTTAACACTCTCTGATCTACAGGATTTTAGCAGCCTGCTGTCGTCAAACCAAAATGATGTTAGAGTATTTTTCTACATTTTAAAATTTTCGCTTTATGGAGGCATAGGAAATGCATGGCAGTTTTCAGCAGGCAAGCTGAGAAACACACTGGGCTGGCTGCCACTGTGTACATGTCTGCAAGCTTGGCCATCCATGGGTGACAGTGTCTGATCAATTCTCACTTTCATTGAATTGTTTGCATTGGTAGCACCAGAAAAGACTGAATTTAAATGTGCGTTCAGTTCCCTAATTAGGACTGAAAATGACACTCAAAAGACTAGAATGGAAAGCGAAGCTCTTAGGGTATGCAAAGCATTTCTGGGCACTTCTGATTTTAAAAAAATGCGATTTGAAGAGGGCAATTTCCCTTTTATCTGAGAAATCACCCCAAAGCATAAGGTGAGTAAGAACAGGAACAGGACTCTATCTTCAAAGAAATGGAGAGTTATCTGTAACCCTGAATCAAAACAGGTAAGAAAGGGTGAAAAGAGGAACTCAGCTTCCTTCAGGGAGGACGAAGAGAGGATGGCTGGGCTAGGAACATTCTCAGCAAAGGCAAAGAAAGATGCATTCCTCACAGTAAATGACACACCCCGAGTTGTAAAACCAAGGAGCCCATTTGGGAACAACTGAAGAACCAGCAGGTTCAAGATTCCCTAGACTGAGAAATCCAGAGTCCTGGCGATAGGAAAGGCAGGGCTGAGAGAGAGAGGGCACAGACAAGGTCGATCTACACAGTGAGGGGAAGGCAGGATGCTGGTTAGGGAGCCAATCTGGGCTAATACGAAATCCTGTCTTAACAGAATGAAGAGGGAGCTGGAGAGATGACTCAGTGGCCCAAGTCTGTCCCCAGCACCCACATGGCAGCTTACAGCCATCTGTTAACTCTGGTTTCAGTGGATCCCATACCCTCTTTGGGCCCTTGGTCACTGTATACACATACATGGTGCACAAACATACATGTTGTCAAAACACCCTACACCTAAAATAAAAATAATTTAAATAAAGAGGAGGGGGTAGAGAAAACAAAACATTATTCAATTATGAAGTCTGATGACAGCACTGAGTATTAACAGTCCTAATAAGTGCGAGAAGACAGCTTCTACACACCCCACACAACTGGAGAGAAGAGAGGGGGATCACTTATACATGTTAAGACATATGTGTTTATTCCTAAGAAAAGGCTAAACCATCAGGGCTTCTCGTAGCACCCATGTTCCAGGTGGAGGAATCACATGCAAAAGCATTGAGGTAGAGTCTGGTTTTGTTCAGGAAACAGCTGTCATATTACACAAATTCCTCTCACTGTTGAAGAGCACGCACTCATGGTGCCCACACAGAGGTGCACAAGTGACTTGCTCTCTTTGTGGATGCTCACAGAACAGAGCTGCAGAGAAGTGCTGTCTGGGTGATGGAGGGCATGGTTCTGTATCTGCGCTGTTTGTTACTAGGGTTCTAGTGGAAGGTACCTGTTCAGGACTTGACATATAGAGAGTGAGACCAAGTTTGTTGTTCTGGAACCTTCCTTAATATCTGCTGTGATGGCTTCCTCAAGGTTCCTCCTATCTGCTGTCATTAATGTTACTGAATAATTCCTATGACAAAATTTTGAATTAGAAGCCAGTGGGAGGAAATGATGAAAGTATCCTGGTCCTTCTACCTTCAAGGAGCTCTCAGCCTAGACAGAACTGACAACCACAGGGCCACATGGTGAGCCCAGGATCCTGAGTCAGTTTCTCAGAAGGGCAGAAGTGTAAGGTGACCTACCATCAATGAGAGAAGTTGATAAAGGGTCCCATGGAGGAGGACCTGCTGCTGTCACTGCCTCTGTGGGACCCTGGAACTCACAGCCTATACCCATGATGCTATTAAATTAAGCCACCAAACCATGGCAGAGAATGAGCATTTATTTAATTTGGCTTATAGCATATTTTATCCCAAGAAGATCCAAGGAGGACTGTAGGAACAAACACACAGCATGACAAGAAAAAATTGTACCAAGAACCTAAAGAGCCCTTGGGACATCTCCCAGTCTTTCTAAGCCTTCACACATATTTACTGAGAGGGAAGCACCCCAGCCTCTTGTGACATCTGGGACTCATCTTGAGTAGCTGGCACTGGGCAGGTTTCTGACTGTTTGCTTTGATGTTGTTGTTTAAGAGAGAGTCTACTATATGGCCCACTCACACTTGGAATTCAGAATCCTTCTGTCTCAACCTGCTGAGTGCTGGGATTACAGATGCAAGACACTCTGCCCAGTGCAGGCAGACCTTTCCAGAATGGCATCCTATCGTACAATCCCCCAAAGATGGAGGCAACTGAGGAAGGCAGCACCATGAAATCCTCCCAGTTCTGTAAGCATACAGGAACAAAGCATCAAACCCCAACCCCAGCACCCAGGTATAGGTTGAACTATGCCCCCAGCAGAAAATGTGTTGCAGTCCTAATACCCCAGTACCCCAGACTGTGACCATCACTGAACACATTCTCTGCAGATACTGTCAATTTAAAATAGGCTCGCTGGGTGGACCCTAATATTATACAACTGATGTTCTTACAAAAAGAAGTAATTTACACACCGGGTAGATACACAGAAGAAGGAGAGAGCCATGTGAAGATGGAGGATCACAGTGACACATTTACAAGTCAAGAAATACCCCAACCTTCACCACACTTCAGAAGGCAGGTAAGCATGAGGCCAAGAAGGTCCTTCTCTTGCAGATTCTGTGGGGAACATGACCCATGTTCCCCATGGAATTCTAGACTCTGTTCTAGACTCTCAGCCTCAAGAACTTTGAGACAATAGATGGCAATTGTTCTCAGCCCCCTGGCCTGTGGCGCTTTGTTACAGCAGCTCCAGGAAACTGATACTGACAGAAAACTCCTCAGGACAATTAAATGCAGTAAAGTATATTTGAACAAATATAAAAAGAACATAGGGGAAAAACAAAGCATCAAATTAGCTAGCCCTCAAAACCTTGAGAGGCTCTGAGAACTGCTCCAAAAACATGATCTAAGAGCACTGACGGAAAACAGAAGTGTGGTAGTGTGGTACTGTGACAATTTGGTTAATTGGTTACAGAGTCACCTGCAATTAACCCAAGTTCAGCTTCGGTAATAAGCTGACTATGTGGTTGGTTGGGTGGTCTATTGGCTGGTGAAAAAAATGAAATAAAAGGAGAAGGACGTGACTACTCCTAAAGTATGGGGAAGATTTTTATGGTAGATAGAAGGGAGAAAGCAGAGAGAAGAGCCGAGGCTGAACAGGGCCAGCAGACTAAACCAGGGAGGAACAAGAAAGGAGTGGCCAACCATGAAGCACCTGGGGTCAGGAGACCTAAAGATTGGTGCAGCCAAAATGGTTGAGTTATAGAGATGAGGCTGGGGAAGAGAAGCAGAAGCATAAACCCTGGGAGGGTGAGATGTCCCTGGAGGAGCCACATGACTTGAATGAAGCTGTGAGAACTGAGAGAAGTCCTAGGTACTGAGGGATGCTGGGAGAGCTGGCTAGTGTCTGCTTTGATATGTCAAATAGGCACGCCAGCTAGCACATTTGTCTTGGGTTTGAGATCTAAGGGTTGGTTGGTTGGTTGGTGGGTTGATTGGTCGGTTAATTGGTTGATTGGTTGGTTGGTTGGTTGGTTGGTTGGTTGGTTGGTTGGTTGGTTGGTGTTTGTTTGTTTGGTTTTTGTTGTTTGGTTGGTTGATTGGTTGGTTGGTTGGTTGATTGATTGGTTGGTTGTTTGGTTGAGGAAAGGAGCGAACACAAAATTATTCTTCAGGAATGAGCTTTATTAGGAGAGAGGGCCTTACCACCATGGGAGTCATGATCAGACCTGAAGGTGAGAGAGCACCATCCTATCCGAAGCAACTTGATGGGGCCCAAAAAGGAAGGAGAAGCTTCCCTTAAAACCTGAGAAGGATCATCATTAAGAGGGATAGCATAAAGTAAAAATGATACAGGAGGAGACCCAGGGGAAAGCTTCAGAGACACTCACCAAACAATGGAGACTATCTTGCTGTTATGTCCTTTCAAGGTTGGTGGGACCCTCCATACCATGTGATTTAGTCTGGGATATCCACAAGAAGCATGGAGGACCAGGAGGAAAAATATTCACACACACATGCATGCACACGTGCACACAGCTCACACAACTGTAAAACTGAGTAAGCTCTTTGGTGTGTATTGGTGTCAGTTCCTGTTTTCACTGCTGTACCATACCACAGTCAGCTAAGACATTGCTAATGGTGTACGTGTTATGCCCAAATCCGCAAAGTCCCCCAAAAGCTGACAAGGAGACTGTGTCCCATATGTAAAAGCAAAGATCCTTTATTTTATGCAAGTTTGCAAACTTGGTCTCTGGGCATATCCAACATATTGGAATAAACAGCACCCTAAGCTCAGTTAGAGTTGGGTTTTAATAGTAGTAAAGGTGGGGGTGAGGGGTTTCAGAGGTTCAGGACCCCTGATTGGCTGACATTTGTCTAGGGGGTCTCCTGGTGAGTGTGTGCTGGCAGGTGGTCCTATCTACAGTGGTTGGAATGTTAGGCATTTCCTTTGGATGGTCTGTTCTTGGGTGTTGATTGGGTAATCTCAGCTTGTGGTTCTTCCTGTTTTTGCCTCAGGGTAAACTACTGAGACTCAGGCCTCTATTAAATTTATTGATGGCCAGTCCTACTCTGGCAAGTGATAAAAGTTGGAAGTAAAGAACTTCCTTTGGGTGATCTGTTCATATTTAGCTTATCATGGCTGGCTCCTACNATCTACAGTGGTTGGAATGTTAGGCATTTCCTTTGGATGGTCTGTTCTTGGGTGTTGATTGGGTAATCTCAGCTTGTGGTTCTTCCTGTTTTTGCCTCAGGGTAAACTACTGAGACTCAGGCCTCTATTAAATTTATTGATGGCCAGTCCTACTCTGGCAAGTGATAAAAGTTGGAAGTAAAGAACTTCCTTTGGGTGATCTGTTCATATTTAGCTTATCATGGCTGGCTCCTACAGTATGTTAGTGTAACTACCGCCACAATGAAGACAGAATTGCCTGCCACTACTGAGATCTCTCACTACTCTTTACATTAATGCACAGTCCCATCTTCTGACTCGTAGTTACTTTTTTTTTCATTTCAAGGATGTTGTATAAATAGAAACACATATGACTTTTTGAGCTTATTTTTTTCTTACTTAACCTTTGTGATTTATTCATGTTGTTGTGTATATCAATATTCATTCCTTTTTTATTGTGGAGTATTAATTCACATCATGAATGCAAGATGATCCTCCCTGATATTATTTTCTCTTTCTATTGTTTCAGTTACCTATGCTCAGCTACAGTTCAACCATATTAAATGGAAAATGACAGAAATAAAATCATTTGTAATATTTAAATTACTGACAGAATTTTCTGTCCCGCCTGGTCTCACAGCCATTCAGTCCCAAATAAACACACAGAGGCTTATATTAATTATAAACTGTTCAGCCTATTGTCCGGGCTTATTACTAACTACCTCTCATAACTTAAACTAACCCATAATTCTTATCTATGTTTAGTCATGTGGCTTGGTACCTTTTCTCAGTAAGGCATTCTCATCTTGCACCCTCTGTGTCTGGCTGGTGACTGACTCTCTGCCTTTCCTTTTCCCAGAATTCTCNTATGTTTAGTCATGTGGCTTGGTACCTTTTCTCAGTAAGGCATTCTCATCTTGCACCCTCTGTGTCTGGCTGGTGACTGACTCTCTGCCTTTCCTTTTCCCAGAATTCTCCTAGTCTGCTTGCCCCGCGTATACTTCCTGCCGGGTTACTGGCCATTCAGTGTTTTATTAAACCAATATGAGTGACGAATCTTTACAGTGTACAAAAGCACTATCCCACAGCATTTAAATCACATGCATTCTGAGCATCATGATGAGAGCTCACCACTCCATATCATTCAGCTTCATCCCATTCAAGGTATGTCTTACCTGTTGCCCAGAGAATCCATGGTGGATACACCAGGCGTCTGTTAGTCACTAAAGAGTTGATTTCCATTGTCACACATATGTGGCTTGGTATTAATACTGTCACGGTTTCGTGCATCCACTGGGGGTCTGGGAACGTGTCCCTTGACCCTTAGAAACCACCACGATTTGTTTGGTCCCTCATTGAAGGACATCTGAACTGCTTCTAGTTTTAAGCTATTATGAAATACAAAATCAGATATGATCAGGTTTCTGTTGAGTAGAGGTCCAAGAGCACAGTTGTCAGATGTTTGACAACTGCATGTTTAGTTCTCTTACTTAGAGAGCTGCCACACTGAACCCACTGGGGCTGCACCGTTTTACAAGGCCACCAGCAAGGTGGGATCAGCCTGTTTTCTACATGTCTTTGTCAATATTTTGATGTGACTATTTTTTTAAGAATTTTTTTATTTATTTAACTTTATTTTATGTGCACTGGTGTGAAGGTGTCAATCCCCTGAAACTGGTTTTATGGATAGTTGTGAGCTGTCATATGGGTGCTGGCAATTGAACCCTGGTCTTCTGGAAGAGCAGTCAGTGCTCTTAACTGCCATGTCATTTCTCCAGCCCCATGATGTCACTATTTTAACTTTAAGCATTCTGGTAAGTAGATGATGGCATTCTACTGTGATTTTAATTTGCATTTCCTTAATAACTAATAATATTTAACACCTTTCCATAAATAGCTCACCTTTTCACAGCTAACCTTTGTTTGTTTTTGAGACAAAGAGTCTCTCCATGTAGCCCAGGCTGGTCTCCTAGCTCAGCCTCGTGAGTGCTAGGGCTGCAGCCTGTGCCACTTTAAGGAGAGGCTAAGTGGGCTGATTTTGCTGTAAAGCTTGGGGCCCTTGTGCAAAGCATTCACAGCAGGCTTCATGTAGCCGGCTTGCTGACAGTCTTCTCTCTACTCCCAAATGTCAAGTTTTTAACAAAAGCCATAAAAGCATTTCCCAAATGTTGCTCCTTCCTCAGTTGAGGTGTTCTCGAGGCTTTTATATTCGAGTGTGCAACCTTGCAAATATCAAGCTCTGGTTGATCTGAATGAGGCTTGCATACAAGGGCTAAATCCCGCTGGGATGTGCTGTATCATTCTGTTCCCTTACTGCTGAACATGGCTTGCTTATATGTTATAATGGATTCCTGTAAGTTCTTGAAAGGGAGAGCGGTTTTCTTTTTGTGCTTACAGAGGGAGAGTGTCTTTCCGTAGTTCTGGAGTAAATGAAAATGTCCCCTCCTCTTCCATTGTGTAAAATTGATACTAAAAGACAATGTAGAGGGCTGGTGAGATGGTTCAGTAGATAAAGGAGCTTGCTGCCAAATCTGAGGACTTGAGTTCAATCCCCGGGGCCCATCTGGTCAAAGGAAAGCAATGACTCCCACAAGCTGTCCTCTTACCTCCACAAGCACTTATATACTATTAAAACATCGACCAATCCATGTAAAAAATCAATTAAGACAGTTGATGAAGGTGATGCTGACATCCCTTACATGCGTAACAGAATCTTCTAGCGACAGCACACTCACTTGGATATTATTGGAAATCACCCTAAAATCGCAGACTTAGTTTTCTTAATGGCCATGGGGCTCTACGGGTTAATTGGCTTTGTCTTCATGAAGTTTTGGGAGCTCATGCTTTTCAGGGGAACAGTCCACTCCTTCCACGTCGTGGATCTGTGAGAATGGAGCTACCTGGAGCTGCCCCCGGCTGTGCTTGTGGGGACTTCTCCACCAATCCCCATGCCACTGTGTTGATCTGGACCATCCTGAGCTGCGCACATTTTTCTCCCTTTGTCAATCACTTCCTAGAAGCTTCCGGTATTATTACAGTGTTTGAAGGATCGACTCTTTGTCTCACTATTGCTACTTTCGCTGAGGTTCCATTGCTGCGCTGTATCATTCATATGCCGTAAACTTCTCCCCCATACAGTCCACAATTCATTAGTTTCTAGTACCTTCGCAGGGTAAGCACCTGCCACCAATGACCCCACAGCCTTCCCCTCTCCCCACAAAGGGACTTAGCCATGATTACTGCCAACAAGCCCACTCCCAGTCCCTGACCACAACTAACCTACTTTGTTCCTCTGCATTTTCTAATTCTGATTCTGGACATTGTGTAAACAGACAGGGCCAGGTGTGCCCATAAGCCCAAAGTTAAGAGGCTGAAGCAGAAGGATTGTACATTTGAGGCCAGCCTGGGCAACACAGAGATAAAGAGGAGAGGAGAAGAAATGGGGGAAGGAGGAAGAGGCAACTACTGCATTGGGTTTATTTCCTTAGCGTATTTTCACTGCTGCATCATACTCCATTAACGAAACTGTTGATGTAAAACACAGGTCTGACCTCAAAGGGATTAAGAGTTTATTCTGGGCCAGATGTGACTAACCATTGTCCAGGAACAGAACAGACTCAGGCTGTCCCCCAGTGACCTACCTGTTCCATCACAGAAGCAATGACATCTGTTCCATAGCCACAAAGCAAAAGCCACAAATCACGATATATCCAAGATACACTGAGGGAACCATCATGCAGGCAGGCAGGTTGCAACAAAGCAGGCAAATCTCCGCCGTGGGCCTCATTGGCTATCTAATAGCATTCTTAGCTTTTGATTGGTGGAAGCCTTGTGGGCTGATAAGAATACATTCCGAAGGTTTTATCTGGTAGTCAGAGGAAGTTAGGTCGGAAGCAGAGGGGGACAATGAAGGGTTATTAAAGATAATAAAGTTAGTCCAAGATTCTTTTGTTCAGGATCTGCAACATTCCAACTCTTGGCAACCACAGAGCTCTGATTGGACCCATCAGACTTGTAAATTCTTGAACATTGTGAAGGCTTTCTTCAGCTTGCACAACATAAATCAATGCTTTGTTCCTTTTTGATCCCCCACCCCCAGCCCCGCACACGCACACCGCAGCTGGGAATTGGATCCAGAGTCGCCATCAAACAACATCTCTATCCCCTTCATTTCTTTTTATAGCTAAGTAATTTTCCATCATATATGATGTTCCCCAAAGAGCTTGGTCCCTGGTTCATGATACTGTTGGTAGGTCAATGAGTTTTGCGGGCTAGAACCTGGAAACCTCTATCTTTCTCTTTTTCTCTCCCTCCCTCCCCTCCCTCACTCTCTCTTCCTCACTCCTGTTCACACCCCAGTCATGAGATAAACAACTGTCCCTATATTTCCTGCTGTAAAGGTAACTGCCCTGGGAATCAGTCTGCAGGTCATACCTCTCCAGATGTCCAGGAAGAAACATCAGCTTCCTTCGCTCTGTTTCTCCTTCTAGTGGTTGCCAGAATGTTTGTTGGTCTTTACCTTGACTGTGGGCAATTGGCTTGCAGAGTGCAGAGTGCTAACTATTGCCCGGTGGAACCGGCGATTGGTTTTCGGTACTCTACAGAACACAGGCAGCAGACATAGGGCAAACTGAAATACCAGAAGACTCACTGTCTTGCTCAAGCATCCTTGCTTATTAAACAAATATTCTGGGAAGGATGGCAGCCTTTGGTTCATTTCCAGAGTTCTAAAAAAAAAACTTCTGATTCTGAAATGTCTGCCACTTTCTCAGAGCTTTTGGAAAGAGTTCTGCCTTTCTGACTTGGCCATTTCTGATGACATGGCTTAGCTTTCATTGATTTGGAAGAGTGTTGTTTCTTCTCTTGACGCCACTTTCAGATTTAGCCCAAAGAGATTGATATGTGTATTAGTCAGGGTTCTCTAGAGTCATAGAATTTATGGAATTAATCTGTGTGTGTGTGTGCGTGCGTGCGTGTGTGTGTGTGTGTGTGTGTGTGTGTGTG
>LOEQ01001856.1:167110-186530 GCA_001685075.1 Bramus lutescens
TGTGTGTGTGTGTGTGTGTGTGTGTGTGTATAATCAGTGAATGGAAAGTCCAAGAATCTAGTAGCTGTTCAGTCCCAAAGGCTGGGTGTCTTAGCTGATCTTCTGTAATGTGCTGTAATCCTGAAGAAGCAGGCTCCAATGCTATTGAAGGAATGGATGGATGTGCTGGCAAGGTGAGGGCAAGCAGGCAAAGAAGAATAAACCCTTCTTTCTTCCATGCCCTTGTATAGGATTCCAGCAGAAGGTGTGGCCCAGATTAAAGGTGTGCCTTCAAACTGCAAAATCTGGATTAAAGGCCTGTGTCGTCTAGCCTCAAAATCTGGATCACAAGTGTGCCCTCCATTTCTGGATTACAGTTCATTCCAGAGTGTAGTCATGTTTATAGACAAGAATAGCTCTCACCATATGCTACAGTTTATTGTCATTCTGTACTGTTGCCCCTGAGACTCTCTCATTGGTCTGCAGATCACTTCAAAGTCTGTCTGTCTTTCTTTCTTCCTTCCTTCCTTTCTTTCATTCATTCATTCATTTGTTTTTTGAGACAGGGTTTCTTTGTGTAGCTCTGACTGTCCTGGAATTCGCTCTGTAGACCAGGTTGGCCTCAAACTCACAGAAACTTGCCTGCCTCTGTTACCTAAGTTCTGGAATTAAAAGTGTACATCACCACCTCATGGCTCAAAGTCTTTTTTTTAATCCCAGTGTTTAAAGTTTCTTATTGATTTTCTGTTTTCCATTCTAGCTCAATATTTCAGGAACTTATTCAGTGTGTTTTTAAGTTTTATTAGCATGATTTTAAGTCTTTAAAATGTCTTGAGGTTTGTATTTCTTTTATCAGGATGTGAATGTGACTGTCTCATGGACATTTAAAAAAGAATATGAAAGCTGGGAATGGTGGTATGATTTAGGATGCCCTTCTCTACACTGTGAATATGTGTTGTGTTTATTGGTTGTTGAATAAAGCTGCTTTGACCTATGACAGGGCAGAATATAGCTAGGCAGGAAAGCCAAAGTGAATACAGGGAGAAAGAAGGCCGAGTTAAGGGAGATGCCATCAACCGCTAGAGAAGCAAGATGTGAGGTAACAAGCCACAAGTCTCATGGTAAATATAAAATAATAGAAATGGGTTAATTTAAGTTGTAAGAGCTAATTAATAATAAGTTAGTTAACAGGTCAAAAAGTTTGTAATTAATGTTAAACCTCAGAGTGGTTATTTGGGAACTGGTAGGTGGAAGAGAAACCTACAGTTACAGTGGCATTATAATCCTAACACTTGAGAAACTGAGACAGGAGGATTGCCATAAGTCCAAAGTCAACCTGGGCTATATAGAAAAACCTTGTCTTAAAGTCAAAGAAGAAGAAGAAGAGCAGGATGTGAAGGAGGAGGAAAAGAAGATGAGGAGAGAAGGAGAAGGAGAGGGAGGGGGAAAGAGGAAGAGGAGAAACAGCAGCATTACTTTGCTATTGAGGAGGTTTTCTAATAGAACTTAGATTTTGTTGGGTGGTGGTGCTGTTCAGAGAATCTGTATCAGGGAGAGCTGAGGAGATGGCTTAGTAAGAATGCTTGCTGTGTAAGCTTGAGGACCTAAGTTCAAATCCCCAGCAACCACATAAAAAGTTAGGCATGAGCACACATGCACCTGTAACCTCAATGCTATGGGGAATGGGGAGAGGATCACTGGGGCTTGCTGGCCACAGCACAGCTCCAGGTTCCAGCACTCTGTAAAGAGACTCTGCCACAAAGGAATAAAGTGGAGAGATGTTCTTCTCTGGTCTCCATGCATATATGGTCCCCACACTGGCTCACATACAAGGAAAGGCCAATATATCTTTGTGGTCTTTCTTTTTATGTTCTTCTATCAGTTGGAGTATGGGTATCACTATTGTTCCTGAACCTGTCTACATTTGTTTATATACAAAAACACACACAAAGAAATCAACACAACCATTTTAGTTACTTTTCTGTTGCTGTGATAATAGGCCATGACCTAGGCAACTTATTAAAAAAAGGGGAGGTTCTTGGGGGGTGACAGTTCCAGAGTGTTAGAGTCTATGACCATCATGGCAGGGAACACAGCAGCAGGCAGGCAGGCATGGCACCAGAGCAGTTGCTGAGAGCTTACATCTGATCCACAAACACAAGGCAGAGTGAGTGCTTACTGACAATGGCCTGGGCTTTTGAAACCTCAAAGGTCAGGCCCAGTGACACACCTCCTCCAATAAGGCCACACCTCCTAATCCTTCCCACACAGTCCCACCAAGCATTCAAATATATGAGCCTTGGGGCAGGGTTGGGGAGCATTCTTAATCAACCCACCATAGTACTATGAGACTCAGCACAATCTACTTGTCAGCAATGTGTTGTAGAACTTTGAGTGATACCATATTTCCACCCACCCACTTTTCAAATGCAGGTTTACAATGCTTCCTACCTATGTACTAACCACCAAAGCACATAATGTTTGGATTTTTGTCACCGTCTGAGTATTAGTTAGTACACTCACAAAGAATGAGACAGTGTAGTCTTTACCTCGTCACCCTCTTTTATTTTTTTATTTTATGTTTCACACATTTTCATAATTCTTTCTTTTTTATCATTTCACTTTTCCACGAAAAATGCCCTTCAACCATTTTATAAAGTAGTGTTCTACAATAGCATTTTCTTGGTTTTTCTTCATATAAGAACATTTTTATTTCCCTCTCCTTGTTATAGATGATTTTGCCAGGTGGAGAATTAATAGGAACCAAGTCTTTGTTCCAACATTTTGGTCTCCGTGGCTGTTGCAACAAGCTCTGAAAAGAATAACTCCAATAGACATGCTAATGTGGAAGGGGGAAATTACATGGAGAACCATACCTTAACAGGAACTATAAGCAACTAAGGGATGCTGAGAGCTAGAGGTGTGGTCTTCTCTTAAGGAGATGCCCCTAACTTAGTCAATGCCAAATGGTGAGTTCTGGAATCATGTACATGCAAGCAGTCCTGAGCAGACTCAGCAGGTTATAATCATATGTTTAGACACACATACATACATATAAGCACACATATGTACATACATAGCAACAGATATTAAAGTAGAGGAATCTAGGAATTTGAGAGGGAAGAGTATCATGGGAGGAGTTGGACAAAGTAAAGAGGATGGAGGAAATTACATAATTATTATTTTGATAAGTTTCTTCTGTTTTTGTCTTTTTGAGACAGGATTTCTTAGTAGCTATGGAGCCAGTCCTGGAACTCACTCTGTAGACCAGGCTGGCCTCAAACTCACAGAAATCCACCTGTCTCTGTCTCCCAAGTGCTGGGATTAAAGGTGTGTACCACCACCACCTGGCAAGAATTTTTATTTTTAAAACATTACACACAATAAATATCATTGTGCCATTTCATTTTCCTTTCTTTCTTTTTTTCATTCTTTCTTGTTTTGTTTTGTTTTGTTTTTTAAGACAGTGTTTCTCTGTATAACATCCCTGACTGTCTTGAAACTCACTTTGTAGACCAGGCTGGCCTCAAAATCACAGAGATCCACCTGCTTCTGCCTCCCGAGTGCTGGGATTAAAGGTGTGTGCCACCACCACCTGGCTTCATTGTGCCATTTTCAAACAAAGTGTGTTTTAGTAGATTCTTCTCCCCCTCATCTTCATCCGTTGTACCCCCACCCTGATCTGTTTTCCTCTTTCACGCCCTATATATGATTTTTGTTTCACCCCCATATCTGCCCCTATCACCTGTTTTTGAATCTGTTGTTTTACGATTATTTTGTCAAAATTAGGAAATGTTCTGTGGTGGTTTGAATAAGAATGGCCTCATAGGCTCATGTATTTGAATGCTTAGTCATCGGGAAGTGAAAATTACTTGAGAAAGATTAGGAGATGTGGCCTTCTTGTAGAAGGTGTGGCCTTGTTGGAGGAAGTGTGTCATTGAGGGTGGGCTTTGAAGATTCAAAACCCAAGCCAGGCCCAGTGGCTCTCTTTCCTGCTACCTATAAATCAGGATGTAGAAACTCTCAGCTACTTCTCCAGAGCCATGTCTGCCTGCATGCCACCATGGTTCCCACCATGATAGTCATGGATGATACTTCTAAAACTGTAAGCAAGCCCAAATTAAATGCTTTCCTTTAGGTCAGGGGGTGGTGATGCATACATTTAATCCCAGTACTCGGGAGGCAGAGGCAGGCATATCTCTGTGAGTTCGAGGCCAGCCTGCTCTACAGAGTGAGTTCCAGGACAGCTACAGCTGTTCTACAGAGAAACTTTGTCTCAGGGAAAAGAAAGAAAGAAAGAGAGAGAGAGGGAGGGAGGGAGGGAGGGAGGGACCTTCCTTCCTTCCTTCCTAGGAAGGAAGGAAGGAAGGAAGGAAGGAAGGAAGGAAGGGAAAAGAAAGCTTTCCTTCATGTGTTGCTGTGGTCATGTTGTCTCTTCACAGCAATAGAACAATGGCTAAAACATGTTCTGTTATTATTGATTCTATAATTTTTCTGGTTCCATTATCTTCCTCTTCTAATTCTAAAAGTCTAATGACAGAAATGTTCATTTTTTTTCCCACTATAATCTCCAAGCCTCTGTTTTTTGTTTTTGTTTTCTTTTCAGTTTGCTTCCTTTGTGTTGCTCACATTAGATCATCACTATTATTCTATCTTCAGCTTTATTGATTATCTCTTCTATTACACATTTCTTAATGTCATTGATTCTGTTTAATGATGCTGGTTTATTTTGTTTTGGAGGGTTGTGTTTTCCATTCTATAATTTCAACTATCCTTTGATATTTTTAAATATCATCTACTTTTCTGAGATTATCATTTTTGTCTGTGTTCCCATCACTCTTTATTGCTTCTTGAAACATTTTTTAAGTTTTTATTTTAATTCTGTGTGGAGGTGTGTGCATGTGAATACAAGTGCCCTTGAGTTCAGAAGAGGGCATCAGATCCCCTAGAACTGGAGTTACATGCCGTTGAGAGCCACCCAATATGGGTGCTGGGAACGACACTCAGGTCCTCTGCAAGACCATCAAGCGCTCTTAACCACTGAGCCATCATCTCTCCAGACTCTCTTAAGGCATTTATGCTGTGTTTGAAACCAGGTCTTACTAACTAGCACTGTCTGGCCTATAACTATCTTTGTAGACCAGGCTAACCTCCAACTCCATAGAAGACCACCTGCTTCTGCCTTCTGAGTGTTGGGATTAAAGGTGTGTGTGATGTCAGCATGCCTAACCTCTTGTTTATTTTTTATTTTATTTTATGTTTAATTATATGTATATGTGCACGGGTTTGTGCATATGAGTGCAATGTCCTCAGAGACCAGAAGAAGGTATTGGATTCCTGGAGCTGGAGGTATAAGCAGTTGTTAACCACCTAACCTGGGGGCTGTGAACCAAACTTTGAGCTATACAATGTGGGTGCTTGAGAATCAAGCACCTAGCCTCAGTTCTTGTCAGCTGAGCCATCACTTCAGCCCTGCCCTGTCCCTTGAAGCATTTTTATGATGACTGATTTAAAGTCCTTGCCAGGTAATTCCAACCGCTGATTCATCTCAGAATTGGAATCTGTTCATTGTGATTTGAGGTGTAATGAGCAATTTCCTGTTGTATAATGAACAGTTTGGATTATTACATTTTGACTGTAAATCCTATCCACCCCTTTCTTTCTTTCTTTTTCTTTTCTTGTATTCATTCATTTTGGGTGCAGGTAGAAGTGTGGATGCATACCCACCTCCCCCACCCACGTCTTATTGACATCAGTTGAATAGTGACTCACACTGCCTATGAATGCCTGTTAGGAGGGTGGAACTTCTCCAACCCTAGTAGTTCCGACTTAGGCTTCCTTGTTGTCTGCAGACAGCACAAACTCTGATACCTGATAGCCAAGAGGACACGAGTCACTGACCAGCCCTACCTACCTGCCATGGAGCAAGGAAAGATGGATGCTCAGTGATTCTGGACTCCGCTGATGGTACCAAAGCAAGGAAACTGGAGAACAGATGAAAAGTCTGATCCTCATCCTTGGGTAGCAGAGCCAAGTGTCATACTAGCCTGGGCCAGAAAGCAAGACTCTATCCAAGGCAAAAGCTGCCAAGACTTAGAAGAATGGTCCTCCCTGGGCTTAGGGAGTGTGGGTGGGGTTTACTGCAGGAGGATAGACACTTGGACTTAAGCCTCTCTTCTCCTGGTCCCATGTCCATGGGAATAACTTCCTTAAAGCACTTGCTTTTCCCTGCACCATGTTTCCTGCTCCCTGGTGTTTGCAGATGGCAGGTTGTAGGTTTCATTCAGGCTCCACTGAGAATACAGTGGAGGCAAAAAAAGAAGCCTGAAGAACTCACTGTTGATTCCCAAGGTCCTCAGTCTGCCTGCCCTTGTCCCACCCTTCAACTCACCTAGTGCTTTCATGTCGTGCGTGTCCAGAACTTCAGAGCTGTGGGAGGGGAGACGTGGAAGGAATGCAGGTGGTCCATCTAGACTAGAAAGAAGATCGCTGATTATTTTATATGAAGATCTAGAACAGTATGGGAAAGACATCACGTAAGGAAAACAGACAGAAGTTGAGGGTGTTGTGTCTCGTGCCTATAATCCAAGCTCTTCAAAGGCTGGCGGGGGCAGCATTGTCAGTTAGAGGTCAAAGAAGCCTGAAACCCCTATCTAAACAAGAAAGAAGGGGGAGGGAAGAGAGAGAGAAAAAATGTTTATTCAATGAGGTAAAATAAAACACTTGGAGCAAGGAGGTGTGTGATTATTTTTTTCCTCTTAGCCTCTCATTTTTTTCCTATTGATCCCAGTACTGTAAATACAACCTAGCCCAGACTTGATAAAGCATTCAAATAAATCTAAATTCATTTTGACTGAGTACGCACGAGCCTCTCCCTCAGATCACCCCTTGCATCTTGGCCTTCATTTGCTTCTCGTTACGATTCTATTATCTCTGTCTCCAGGGTATTTTTCTCAAAAGAATCAGACTATCAAGAGTTGGGCTATGGCTCTGGCTCATCTCCCGACTCGGTTAGCTGCTTATCTCCCCTGCAACAGAGAAACCTGCTCCCTCTCTCAGATCACTTACAACCTAGGTGATATTGTCTTGTTTCCACCTCAGCAGAATTCCTTAGGCTCCTGTTCCTCTCTTCACGGTACCTGCCGCAGAGCATGGACCCCAGAGAGCCAGATGAACGGACGAACAAAAGGAACGGACACGTGTTGGATGAATGGATGGGAGAATGAATTGATTTGCAAATGTATCCTCAAGCAATGCTCTATTTCCTGATTCTCGTCTGCCCACTTGCTTGCACCAAGCCTTAATATCTCCCACAAACATCCAGGGTTGTTTTCTCACTGAGATTTGTGCTATGGGTTTGTGAGTCCTCCAGTACAGGCAGGGCTGGAAATACCTTCACAGATGCCCACCCAGGCCGCCTCCCCTGTGAGGGCCCATGGTCCTAAAGTCAGGCTCTGTGAATACAAACACAGCAAGCTTTCCTCTCCACACATATTTTCCAGACCCCAGGGCAAACCTGTGTACCACAAAACTTTCATGTCATGGAGGCTTTCTTTATTCAGCTCTGGATACCACTGTATTTGTATAAAAGGAGGAAATATATTTTTTTTCTGGAATATTTGATACTGTGTAATAGTTGATGTATTTTTTCCTTTATTCTATAGAATGACTTTATTTTGTTTTATTTTAAATTATGTGGGTGTGTGTGCATGTGAGTGCAGGTACCCACAGAGGCCAAAAGTGGCCCAGATCCCTGGAAATAGCTACAGGAACTTTGAGCCTTCCGGTATGGATACTGGTAACGAAGCTCAGATCCTCTGGAGGAACAAGAAACACCCTTAAGTGCTGCGTCACCCCTCTGGCCCCATCTTTTCTTTCTTTTACACAGTCTTCTATTTCAATTTTATTTATTCTTTGTTTTTGTTTGGTTTAGTTTGTTTGTTTTTTTTTTTTTCAAGACAGTGTAATAGCCCTGGCTGTCCTGGAACTCACTCTGTAGAACAGGCTTGCTTTGAACTCAGAGATCAGCCTTCCTTTGCCTCACAAATGCTGGGATTAAAGACATGACTCCAGCAACAACTGGATTTTATTTGAAATTGGCCTATTGAGAGAAGATGATTGAGTTCCAATCACTTCACCTAGAAATTTTGCCTGAAAGTAAACAGGATCATTGCTCCCCATCCTTCACAGAAAGCAACTCTCCAGGGTGTTTTTTTTTTTTAATTGATGATCTTTGTTTATAAGACTTTAAATATTCAGATTTTTCCCCCTAATATATTGTCAATTTGGGATTTTCTTTTAAAAGATCTCTTACTTTGAACTACCTTAAAAAAATAAATTCAAGTGCTTTTACTATGATTTGCATTGTTTGTTTGGTGCACTTTATTGAGAGCCTACTAAGTGGCAAGCACTGTCCTAAGCGCCAGGGCTATAGCAGAGAAAAAAGACAGAATTCTGGGGGCCAGCAAGAAGGCTCAACGTGTGAAGGTGCTTGCTACCGAGCTTGACAACATGAGTTCAATCCCCAGACCTCACATGGTGGAGGGAAAGACCCAATTCCTGCAAATTTTCCTGTCACCTTCAACCCACACACACACACACACATACACACACACACAGTGAGACCTATGCTCCTGACCCCTCCCTGACCCCCACCACACACACAAGTGAAATAATAAAAATGTTTATAAGAGAATTTCTTATTCTTGGTTGAGGATAGAGCTCAGGGGCAGCTGCTTACCTAGTATTCTCAAAGCCCTGGGTTCGATCCCCAGCAAACGAAGAAATCCCCCATTCTAACAGAGCTTATTTTGCGCTGGCAGAAGATAAAATAAATGGCAAGACTGTAATGTACACCAGGCTGTGATTGATGCTATGGAGAAAAGAACAGTGTAAGGAACAGGGATGAAGTCTTCTGCAAGAGTGAAGATCAAACCTAGAGAGCTGGTGGGGAAGCAAACTGGGACTGGACAGCTAATGGAGATACCGGGACAAAGAGCCAGCAGACACTATGACCCTTCTTGGAAGTGTCACACCTCTGTGGAACTTCCTCAAGGAGGCCATTACAGCCAAAGGACTTTGACAGAGAGTAGACAGACGGAGACAAAGGAGAGATATATAGGGATGGAGCCCACTGTTCACAGATAAGGAAAATCTAGCAGGGGGTCTAGCAGAAGCATGGTATGAGCTAATTTGTGTTTTCAGGGGTCGCCTTAGTTTCCAGGTGAAAAATAGACTAAAGGTATCATGAGAAAAGTTGGGAGGCCCTTTAGGGGTTGTGCAGGAGAGAAGATGCTGGCTGCCTCAGACGAGCCCCTAACATTAGTTTTACCATTGCCCTTATTTTGAGGAAGATGAGACTTGTTGAGAAAGTTTTAAGCAAATGAGTGACATGACTATCACATTGCAAATATAATATTGTATTTTATACAGTGTAGAAAGCTATATAAGTTATACTAGTGCTTATTATCACTCTTTATTATATACATTTTATAGTGCATTACAGAACATACGAAGTTTACATACATAATTGTGCATATGGACTTGCATATTTATTAATTTTTTTACTGTTTTTTTTTTGGTTTTTCAAGACAGAGTTGGAACTCACTCTGTAGTCCAGGTTGGCCTTGAATTCAGAGATCTGCCTGCCTCTGCCTCCCGAGTGCTGGGATTAAAGTTGTGTGCCACCACCGCCCGGCTTTAAAATTTCTTTGCTCAGTGGTAGAACACCTGTTTAGCATCTACAAAGCACTGAGTTCAGTCCCCAGAGTTGTCAAAAGTTTCAAATTTAGGCTGGGCACAGTGATGCACACTTTTGATCCCAGCACAGAAGCAGGCAGATCTCTGATTTCAAGGCCAACCTGGTCTACAGAGCAAGTCCCAGGACAGCCAGGACTACACATAGAAACCCTGTCTCAAAAATTAAAACACATTTTTTTCAAATTTATATAACATTGAATAAACAATAAAATGAGCATGTGTATTCCTATTTTAAAAAAAGAAGAGTATGCCATTGGGTCCATGGCATATGTAGAGATGAAGAGAAGGGAGCAGACTGCAAGTGTTTGGTGACCAGATGTGATGATATATTGTATGTGGAGCATGAGAGCAACTCATCCAGGATACTGTCACCAGCAAGTCTCTGGGCTGGAGAAACTAGGATGTGAATCACATTGCCAGCTGCGAGAATGGGAAGACTGGAAAGAACAGACTTGAAATAAGCCTTTGGAGTTGTTTGTTTGTTTTTAGAACTGCTAAACTTAAGAAACCTATCAGAGTCATAAGTGGAGCTGCGCAGGCCTGCAACCGCAGTACTCAGGAGGCTGAGGCAGGAGAATCATGAGGTTTCCTGCTTATTTTTATTGTTTTACTTACTGGAAGTTGAAGCCTGCTCTGTATGCATGTTAGGCAAGTGCTTTACCACTGAGTTTATATCCCTAGCCAAGGAGCTTGAGATTAAGACCAACCTGGGCTAAAAAACAAACAAACAGAAAATGAGATCCAAGTGGACTTTTGTAGCAAGATGGTGAAAGATTTGGGTCTTTATTACTGAAAATTTAGCTAAAATTTTAAAAAAAATTTCAGGGCCATATCTCAAAGTATATTTTGCACATTGCTAGTGCCTGTGCCTTTTGAAAGTATTCTATTGGGCTTCTGAGGATGGATGTAAAGGCCAGAATTTGAGCACAGATGTCTCCCTCAATTGCTTTCTACCTCACTTTTTTCTTTTGGGCAGGGTCTCTCACTGGACCTAGAGCTTACCAATTCAGCTAGACTGTTGCCCAACAAGTCCCAGGGAGTCCCGTATCCCCACCTCCCCAGCACTGTGAGTATAGGTGCATGCCATCACAACTAGCTTTTTAGCAAGTGTTGGGGATCAGATGCAGGCCCTTGTGTTTGTGTGTCAAGAACTTTCCCATCTTTGTTATCTCCTTATCCTCTCCAAGTCCACCTTCATGAAACCCAAAGCCAAGTTCCATCAAAGCTTGCATGGGATAAAACATCTTGGGGCTAAGATCTGCTGAGTTATAAGGAATTGGAAAGTGGCTTTCTACATATTGGCACTAATGAATTTAAATCTACATAAAATTTTTAAGTTAAAAAAATCTACATAAAGTCACAATGATTGACCATTAATTAATCATCATGGTACCTCAATAACTCCTCCTAGGAAAATATAACAAACATCCTCTAAAATGCAGGATAACACTATCCAGTGAACAATAAAAAAGGCTAGACATGCTGAGAAATTTGATAGCATGTTCCATTAAAAAGCACTCAATGGAAACCATGCTGGAAATGGACCAGGTTTTAGAATTAGGAAGAATTTTGAAGGCAGGTGTCAGACTTAGACTCCAAGAGTTACAGCAAAATGTGATCTTTGGGGAGTCAACAGATGGGGACCCACAACAGAGAAATCAAAACTATTGAAAATGTAAATTCCTGAAACAAAAAGCATGTTACTTCAGAGTCTTTTGCTTGTTTAAGGATTCTATAGATAAATAAATTGAGAAACATGTTTTAAAAGATGTATGCGGGTTGGTTTGACGTGTTATTCTTAAAACCCTTAGCATGTTTAAGTGTGTTGTAATTCTCCAGAAGGGATCATGAGATGCAGCATGTCTACCCATGGGCTGTAGAATTCAGCACACTCGAGATCCATCGTCTGTAGAACACAGACGAGGATTAACCCTGGCATTTTCAAATCCCATCTCTCCTCATTGGGCTCATTGCTATAGATTCACTGCATCCACATCTGGGGACATTTTCCTCTGCTCTACCAGACACTCTTTACATCTTCTTGTCTATCTGATTAGTTACCTATCAAAACTTATCTTAATAGTCCCTTTGGGGACTGGGGAGAAGGCTCAGTTAGAAGATGTCTGCCGTCAAGCAAGGAGGAGAACCTGAGTTGGGCTGCTCATACCCACATAAAAGCCAGGATGAGGTGATGTGAGTGCACCCAGTACTGGTAGGGTAGGGGTGATGAGGAGGGCAGACAGAGGGACCCCTCAAGCTCAGGAGACAGACTGCTTGTCCAAATATACAACTGATGAGCTTCTGGTTCAGGGAGCAACCCCATCTCAAAAAATAAAGACAGTGATCTGAAAAGACACTCAACCTTGAACTCTGACCTCCACACATACACACAAACATATATATACACATATAATGCACCACACACAAAGTAATATTCTTTTTTTTTCTTTCTGAAAGCTTTCTCCACTCCCTCTCCTAGAACTGGCTAGAACTCTTTAGAAGTACCCACTGCCACACTATTGACATGCTGTGCTATAAATGCATGTTTACATGGCGCTCTGTCTTGTGACCTCTTTACATGACTGTCACCTCCTTGAGGGCACTGAGTAATCTGAGTCATCTAGATTTCCTCAGCCACAACACGAGGCCAAGGATTGGAGACATTGGAGGCATTTGTGGGGTGAGCAACATCGTACTCCAGAAGGCAACAACCAATGAAAAGCAGCCAGCAAGACGACACATGTTCCAGCTGCTAGTGGCACTAAGGTGAGTCACCACAGTCCTTAGAAGTTTGCTGTGTGGTAGTGATTAAGAACCCAAGTGCCGGGACCAGAGTGCCAGGGCTCATGCCTATCAATATTTTTATCTCCTGCTATCTTTATAACTTAAGGCAATTTACCTAACCATCCTTAGCCTCAGAATCCTCACCTGGGAAGCGAGGGCATCAGCCCACTCTACTTCCTAGGGTCTGTGAGGACTAAATGAGATGACTGGGGGAACACAGTTCCACGCCCTTGTATACCAAGTGCTTGGTGAGTAGTAGTCATCCGTATTGTCACCTCTTCTCACTTGTAATCTGTCTGCCACCACCTCCCCTCAGACGCACCGGTTACCAACATTTCCCTTTACCCTCCTTCTCTACCTGGCCCCCTGTTGCAGCTCCTAATCCCTAACAACAACTTGTCCACTCATGCGTGCCAGCATGGTCCAGCCTATGATTAGCCCGCATGGCTAGGTAAGTTTCTCTGTTTCCTTCTACAGTGTTTGCCTAGTCCACATGATGTGGGATTTGGCTGCATTCCCCATTGCTGTATACACGCAACTTTAGAACGACAATGGCCTTACTCAGTAGAGCCCTGCACACATTCCATTTCCTTCTGTGACTACTTCCTAGACTCAAGACCCAGGGGAGAGCCATTGCAGGATAGCTCTGGGTGTGCTTGAACATCAGAACAACCCTCTGAGGTCGTGATGATTGGTACAGCCATAGTCACATGCTCAACTGATGGCCCTGGGTGGCATGGGAAGCATCCCACATCTTCTCTGATGGTGAGCTACATGGTGTCCCTTCCTAGTGCTCATGCTCTGGGATACACAAGGAAGGAAAACGGCATCATCTGGAAACAGCATCACAACGTGAAGATCATCAGCTGAGACACAAAGCACAGATAAACTGCTGGGGTTTTTCTAAACGTTGACATCTCACCTTAATCATGGCAAAGTTAGAAGATCTTAGACAAAGGCCTTTTTATCAAATCCCTTTCTACAAAACCTTGATGATAAGTGTTTAGGGCAGGCACGTTCTCCTTCCTTTCCCCCACTCTAATCTTCATTATAGAAAAACTAGCCTAGAGTTGTCTCTTCAGATCAGGCTTTGAAACAATGTGAACTAGATCCTACAGAACATGGAGGCTGGCTGTCAGTGAGGACGGTGTTTTCTAAACTCTACTTTCAGTCTGGTTTGTGGGTGTTACCTTGAGACCTTTGGCTTACATTACTACAGGAGCGTCCAGGCTCCCATGCATGTTCACAGGAGGTGGCAAGGAAGGAGAGATTCAGGAGTTGCAGCAGAATTGGTGACAGTAAAGCAGCCCAAGACAGTTGAAATGATGTGAGGGAAAAGGCATGATTAGAATTCAGGCAGGAAGAAAAACTGAAGAAAGAGAAAAAAATAGAAGTCTGAGAAATGAAATATGTAATCACTACAACTTTTAAAAATTCAAGCTGGGTAAGTTAATGTACTCCTTTAATCCCAGCACTTGGGAGGCAGAGGCAAAGGCAGGTCTGTGAGTTCCGCCAGCCAGGACTACACAGTGAGACTCTGCCTCAAAAGAACAACAAAAATTCAATACGTAAGGAAAGCTTAATGACTATCAAGAGAATTAGTGGTTTGGAGGATGGAGCTGAGGGAATCATACCAAAATACACACAGAGAGAGAAACAGGGAGAGAGAGAGAGAGAGAGAGAACACAGAATTTGCAAAAATTAAGTCGATGTGATGCAAATAAAAGAAAGGCAAGATGTGGTATAAGTCCAGTCAGATTCCAAAGGAGAGGATGGAGAGAATGGGGAAAGGCGATGTACTAAAAGAACATGGCAGAGAATTTCCTGGAATCAAAGGACGAGCACTCGGACTGAACAGACACACCAAATTATGACTAAGGTAAGTAAAAATAAACTCGCTAGGGCTGCATCATAGTGAAACTGAGGCACATCCAGTGCAAAGGCAAAATAGTAAGTTAGTCTTAAGAAAAAGAACTAAAGCAAGGTACTGAGAAGTTTCATTTTATCGTGTCTGGTGGCCTGGTCATCTTCTCTTCCAGTCAGAGAAGGGGACAGGAACTAATAAGAAGCCAGGCATTGTCCAAGTTAAAGTGAGGTATTTCCATCATGCAATTGCTTAAGCTGGAAACAGACTCCCCTTCACAGCTCCCAGACAGCCTATGTATCAGATTTGATCAATCTGCAAAATGTATTTTTTTAACTTGCAAAATGTAACTTAAAAAATTTTTGATTTTATTATTGCTAATGTACATGCAGTACACACACAGCTGTGCACCTGCACAAGCATGCACACACAAACATGCGCACGTTCACCTACACATGCACAAATGCGCACACACATGTTCACATGCACATATGCACACATATACACTCATGCACATACACACACACACACGCACAGTTTTTATGAGATAGCCTTTTCCCTCTGCCTTGGATCCCAGGAATTGAATCTGGATAATCGGGCTTGCGCAGCAAGCACTTCTACCCACTAAGCCATCTCACCAGCCCTGTAAAATGTATTTTGAGCCTAACCATTTTCCCCTCTCCAAGTTCACCATCCTATTCATACTGCCATCTCTCACCTAGAACACTGCAGTGGCATTTGGGCAACCCTCTTGTTTCTGTTCTAATAATTTCCAGCCAATACACAGCAATTCTCTTTTTTTTTTAAAAATGTGGTCATATTTCTTCTCTGTTGAAATCCCTTCAGTGGCCTCTCTTTGGTTTTGGAATCAAGACCAAAGATCTCAGCCAGGCTTAGAAGGTCCTGCATGACCTCATTGCTTCCTGTCTCCTTGAAGCTATTTAGCCCTGCTCACCCACAAGCTCAGCAATTCTAGCCCTAATGTTCCAGCTTCCTTTGGATTTAGAGATTGCTGACCAGAACCCTTCCTGCCCGGAGTCCATTCCTCCAGCCATTCCTTTCCGCCTGGAACGAACACCTTTCCTTGACGCTTGAAGGCCAATTCCTACTACCCATTGAGCTATCAGATTAGATTCCACTTGTTTGTTCCAAGAGGCCCTGCTGGATCACCACCTTCCCACACAGCCTAAATCCCCATCACCACGCTTTCCTAATCACCCTCTTTGGAAACCACCAGGGTTTGTAGCTTTGTACTCCCACCAGGAAGCCAGGTCTGCAAGATAATGGCTAGACAGTCTGCGCTCATTCCGAGGGCAGAGCAGGGCTTGACATGACTTCAGCACCATGTGAATATTAATTACACGAATAGATAACCACGCCAGACTACTCAGACAAAACGGGATGGGACCAAACTGAACAGCTAGCAGGTGTGAAGTAAGGTTAAGATGGCAAGTTTGCCCAGATCTTTCAAGAAAGTTGGTGATATTGAGAATATACAGGTAACTGCTGGGAAGCAAGGTTTTTCTGTTCTTGTTTTTGAGATAGAGTCTGGTTATATTACCCAGAATGCTTTTGGATTTCTCAAAGAATCCTCCTGCTTAGACCCCTGAGCAGCAACAACTATGTATGTGCCACTGCTCGGACTGGAGGATGTTTCCAGTTTAAATTATCTGGAAGATGACATCAATGCTGAAGATGGATGCTGTGTCACAGGGCCTCCTTCTCTGTGCAGCCACTGAGGAACTAAGCCAACACACTCTGTGTATCAAGGGCCTCCCAGATCCGGTATTGTTGGTCTGCGTTATTTATGACATGGTTGGAGTTTTCTGCTCTCTCCACCTCCTTCTAACCACTGAGGGCTCCTTTGCATGCCTCCATCCACGTCACAGACTTAAGACTCCTCATGGAAACGCTGGGAAGACACCTTTTTGTAGGCAACTTCTTCTGAGCAGCATGACCTTTGAGAACTACTGACCTGGACGCTGAAGGGGTGATTCCAGCAGGAACTGAGAATCCCTTCACAGTTTCCAGTTGCAGAATGACACGGGAGAGGGCGACAGCATGGATTTCAGTCATGTGTCTTAAGCATCTTCATCCAGAAAAACCTTCCCCCGATTTCAGATACAGAGTTTGATGCAATGTGTTAAGTGAGACCACTTCTCTTGTGTGAAGTGATATGACAACATGCTTTATTTTGCTGAGCTTCGGTTTCCTCATGAACAAAACAAATGACCGAGCTGGAGCTCAGCTGTGAGCAAGGGCACACACACGCTCACACCTCACAAGGGGACTCTCCAGACTGGGCTTTTGCGAGTGGGGACTGTGCTTATGAACTCTAAGAAGACTCTGCAGATGGTGCCGACAGGTACTGATGGTTATTGCTTCAGTTTTTTTCTCCTTAAATTTAATATTATATTAATAATATATTAATATCTCAATTAATATTATATTAGTATCTCAGTATTAATAAATTTAGTATTATATTAATAGTAATTAATACTGTGAAATCTTCCTTTACAAGAGTTTGGTACTTTGTTTATAGAATTTATCTATTCAAAAGAAACTTTGGATGCATTATTTGTTTATAATAAAAATTCTGGCTACAAGTGTGGTGTTAATTCATATGACTCTCATATATATTTGTTGCTTAAGTTGAATCATATTTAACTTAATGAACTATATTCATTACACCAACTAGATAGTTGGTTAAGGGGGAAACAGCTACTGTGTATAGTGAGAAGCCTTACTGAGAAAATGTCCCCATGGCATTCATGATGAGAAAGCAGAGTGTAGGAATCTGTAAGTCAAACTACCCCATCCCATCACTGAACTTTTAGTTCTAAGAACTAGAGGAAAGGTCTTCCATCAGGCCTGAGAATCAAGAACTGAAACACACCACAAAACTGAGAACAGAAATTACAGGCACAGCTAAAAAACAGAATCCAGTTCTGGGGGGACGTACCTCGTAACTGAACCCAATAGGTAAGTGGGAGGTTATAAAGGTGACAGATGTAGGGTAGGTTTTGAACACTGACCCGTCTCCAGCCTGTACAGAGCAGAGAAGCACCGTCCCCAGGGTCTTTGGATAAACAGAACGCTTTACCCCATCACAGGAGGATGCACATAAACTTCCACCCATTTACCTCTGGGCAAAGGTGGGGCGGATCTGCACCATTTCCTTTCACGTCTCCAAGTATAGACTGCCCTTCCTCTCTCCTCACCCATTCATACCTTCTCCTTTGTTTCATTCATCTGTTCTGCCAACACCACACATCAGAGACCTCCTCAGGGAACAGAAACCTAGCAGGGAACAGCGAGGTGCCTTCTCTCCTGAAGACTGTGTTCTGAAGGTGAAAGGGGGGGGGGTCAGTAAGTCAATAAATATATAATGTGTCAAGAGATGACAAGCAGTTTGAAGATAAAAATAGTTGGGGAAGGTGAAGGAGACACAGGAGGAAGGTACTGTTTCAGAGGTGGTCACGGAGGCTTTGATGCTGGCCTGACCTGGAGCAGACAGCTCTGTGAACTTTGAAAAATGCTGCATGGACCTGATAGTCTCAGATGATCTGCCAACTGGCACAGCAATAGATCCCAAGTAAGGGTAAACCAAATGACCTCAAAAAGGCAGGTAAACGTCAAGTCCTTTGATGTGGAAGGAAAGGGTGCACTTTTGCCCCACCTTTGCCTGGAGGTGAAGGGGTGGAAGTTTATGTGCATACCCCTGGCAGAAGGAAAAAAGGGAGAATCCAAAAAGGGGCTTGAGAGATGGCTCTGTTGGTGAAGTGTGCAAGGGTGAGGACCTGAGTTCAATTCCCAATACCCATGTGAAGCCTGGGCACTGTGGTGCATGTGGTGGATTCCAACACTGGAGAAACAGAGCCAGGAGGGCTTGCTAGGCAACTAGTCTAGTCAAAACAGTGAGTTCTGGGCTTAGTGAAGATACTGTCTCAAAACAGAGAGCAACTGAGACCCGAGATACCTGATGACAGCCTCTTGCTTTCACATTCTGGTATACATACACGCAACAATCTCTCTCTGTCTCTCTGTCTCTCTGTCTCTCTCTCTCTCTGTCTCTCTCTCTCTGTCTCTCTCTCTCTCTCTCACACACACACACACACACACAGAGTAGAAATGAACTGTTATTGATACCAATGGTTCTGTAAGACATGCAATGTTATATTTAGCAAAAGAAAAACTTGTGACAAAGTCTAAACATCAAAACTGCCCTATTGATGCTTCAAAGAAAAAAAAAGTGTCCTGTATCTAAGGTTCTGTATGTCAGGATTCAACACTCCATGAACTGAAAATATTAAGAAAAAAAGGGGAATGTACTGAACATGTACAGACTTTCCCCCTGCTGTTATTCCCTGAAAAATAAACTATTGCAATTATTTACACATCACTTATGTTTGTTACCTGAAGATGATTTGGAGTTATTGGAGGGTATGCATAGGTGCAAACACTGTGCCATTTTTTGTAAGGGACTAGAACATCTGTGAATCTCATTATCTGGTGTCAAATCCTGGAACCAATCCTTCATCGATACCAAGGGATGACAACAGCATGTCTTGTTGTACTGTAAAGACTGAAAAAGGTGAGATTCTGAGGTTCTTGGTCCCAGCCCGATTCTGAAGCTCAGGAAACAGGAAAATAGACAGTAGCCTATGGAATGTCGCTCTTCACTGCAGGTGGAAAACAGATGGTGCCTTGGAGACAGTGAGACTTGGGAAGCAGGCAGACCCTGGCAGGAACGGAAACTGAGATGGAGAAGTCAGATTACTTGTCCAGATCACACAGCTCAGTCAGGCCAGGATGACAGTTCAAGCAGAACTCAAGAGAATTATGCCAACGGAGAAAGCAGTCAATCACAAAAGGCTGTTTATCTTCTCATTCCGTGTATAACCCCCTCTTGTTAGTTTTGAGAAAAAAAGAAAAATATTCATGCTCTTCCTACCAGTCTTCATTAAAATACAAACTCCTGTAGATAGAAAAATATTGACAATGACTCTTCTCCCCCACTTTTTTTTTTTTTTT
>LOEQ01001857.1:0-14042 GCA_001685075.1 Bramus lutescens
TGGCTGCTGGCAGAGGGACCCACCAGCTGATTGGCTGGTGCTGAAGATACTGTTTCAGGGACTGTGAACTCATGCTACAGTCTTGCTCTAGGGATCAGACACATGTCCACCACTTGTGGTCCGGGATCCTGCCCTGTGGCTTATGGGTTTCCAAAAATTAAACATGCCAAGAGCTAACTAAATTTCTCTGTTCTGGCTGTTGTCAAAAGCCAGCGATGCTCACCAGCAGACGGACTACACCATTAGCTTTAGTAGGTGATTCCTGCACTTTTTACCCGCAGCCAGCTGGTCCTAGCACGCTCTCCTGCTGCACTTCAGTGCCTCCTGCCACTCACTCTCTGGGTCCTGCCCACTTCTGACCTGGAGTGCTAATTTTTGCTTCTGACAAGGACAAAGCCATAATTACCAGAGCACTGGGCAAAACAGATGAAAATGCTATTCTCAAATAAGGGTAGAGACCGTGTGGCTGTGATCCCCAACAGAAGAAAAATAAACGAACCCACTGACTTCAGCATCTGGCAGGACAGAGATTCAAACAGGGTCTTTGCCGTCTCGCCAAGGTAAAGCCACCAACCAAACCTCATGAAGACAGGCAGACAGAACATATAGGAAAGTCTCTAGAATGAGAACCAGGTGAAAGACATCAGGTAGACAAACATTGTAGGATTCTTCAAATCCCATGTCTGTTGCCTAGTTTCTATCTGCATGTCTACCTTAACAAAAATGTTCTCTGACTCACAAATAAAACTCAAGAGAGAGCAACCTAAATTTCAGGAAATGAAGGATGAGATGGGGGGTCTGTGAGACGGCTCCACAGATCAAGGTACTTGCCGCCTCAAGAGTTTGTCAACCTGAACTTGACCGGCAGGACCCATCTAGTGGTGGAAAGAGAGAACGGATCCCATGTTGTTCTCTGACATCCACACACATGCTACGGAATTCACCACCACCTGAATCCCTCACAACAATCAATTTTTTTAAATTTTTTTAAATTATAAAGAGATGATCATAAAAAACAGGGAGGAAGAATACATCAGATGTCCCCAAACACAATGGTGTTGAGAAGACACTGCAGAGCCTTTCATGTTCTGAGGTATTTGCAGATAGAGTAACTAAAAAAGTTACCATTTTATATAAAGGTTTCCTAGGCAGTCACAAGACTCTAGCAACTAGAGGGTGTCTCCTCCAAAATAAAAATTTGAAAGATCACAACAAAAAAGAGGAAAACGGACTGGAGAGGTAGGGTCACTTGAGAGAGCGCTCCCATCTACTGTCTCATGTCTGAAGGTCAGGGCCCCGTCCCTAGCAGTGCGCAGGTACATGGTGCACACTCAGCACTTGGGAGGTGGAAACTGCAGGGTCAGAAGTCCAGTCACCCATCACTTGTTTTGAGGCCAGCCTAGACTACATGAGCCCCCATCTCATAAAGGTGCAGAGAATTCTACATGGCGGGGAAGGCGAAGAGAAAGGATCTTCAGGACAGCGGCTCTGCGGGGTGGAGGGTCACAGTCTGGAATGGAGCAGAAAGGAGGCTCTAAAATTCTACCTTCCTGCACAGGAGCCAGGAATAAAGAGTGGGAAGTAAGCTGGGGACGCCGGCTTCAGGGGAGCCAGGACTGGGGTGCAGGAGGTGTGGGGGTGAAGTACTTGAACTTCAGCCTTTCTCTGTTCATGAGCGTATTTACTAGAGGATGAAGAAGCAATTGTATTTCAGGTAAGAGTGTAAATATCAAAACAAAAAGATTTATGGTCAAATCCGAAAGAGATGTCAGCTATGTCCCCGACCTCTCCAGGTTAGCCCCACGACACAACCTCCTTATAGAATCAAGCTCCAGGCTAATGCCACTTGGAGGAAGGCTTCTCTGGTGACACTGAATCCATCCACTGTCTCCTTGACTGGGAGAGTGCCACTGGTCACAGAGCCCCTCTGTCTGAGGCCTGCAGAAGGAACGCATTCATGATTCATGCTTCATTCTGCGGGTACCAGGGCAGAGTCCGACGAATCAGGGTGTTTGTGTTTTACACACTGAGTTGTGAGATGGAACAAGCCTCCACATTGGAAAGCGAACAATTCCCGTATGTGGGTTTTACTACGTGGCCCAGGCTGGCCATGAATCTAAGATCCCCTGTACCTCATTCTCCCGTTATCACACCCACATTTTAAACACAAAGCCTTGCACACTAGAGGACTCCTGCCATCTTTAAAATGATGAAAAACAAGCTCTGTTTTCAGTTAGGTGTTACGTTTCCAGCCTAATTACAGCCATGTTCATAAGTGTTTCCCTGAATCTGCACATTCATGCATAGTAGCGTTGCAGACCAGAAACCTTGACAGAATGCTTTTCATACTCACCTGAATCACGCCCATGCAGGAATCTAGGAATATGGATCCTTTGGGTTCCTTGGAGATCTTTTCATCTTTATAAAAATTTAGATTATAGGATCCATCACCAAGTTGAATCAAGTGGAAAAACCGCCGCTTAAATGACTGGAAACAAAACAAAAACAAACTCAAACAGCTCTTCTTTCCGGATGGACAGCGAGAACTGACAAACTCAGCTCCTCTTTCCGGATGGACAGGGGGAACTGATAAACTCAGCCCCTCTTTTCTGGATGGACATCAGGAACTGCTAAGCCATCAGGACTCTTGAGAACACGAGCCAGAACTCTGTAACCCCAGTGGGATGTTAATCAATGCTGCTGGCCCCTGGATCGGCTGGAGCAACATCCCCCACCACGGCTCACGGTCTTCCTGCCTGTGTTTTAAGAAGGCTTCATCATCACCCACAGAGCTTGAGATTTCACATAACCACCTTAAGTAGGGAGAGGAGCTCCAACTGTGAGACAGGGGTGTTCTCACACTCCAGAACCCCTCACTCACACAACAGGGAATGTCTTTCCGTCATGCCATGGAAGGACTTTTGAGCCTCGGGATTCTGGAGGTCAGTACTTGCCTGGTTTATTTTCTACCTCTGTGTTCACCTCAGCTTCCTCCCACTGTTTTCTCTCTGATTCACCCTGGTATCTTCTGCATAACTCTTACACTATTTTTACTTTATTTTTTATTTTAATTCTTTTAACTATGTGTCTGTGTGTGGGTATTGCCCTTGTAAGTGCTGGTACCTGTGGAGGCCAGAAGTGTTGGATGTCCCTGGAGCTGGACTTACAGGCAGTTGTGAGCTGCCTTATTGGGGTGCTGCAAACGTTTTGTGAGAGGGTAAGCGGGGTGATATGCCCTCGTGGGAGGGGATGCGGGGTGATGATACGCCCTCGTGGGAGGGGAAGCGGGGTGATACGCCCTCGTGGGAGGGGATGCGGGGTGATGATACGCCCTCGTGCGAGGGGAAGCGGGGTGATATGCCCTCTTACCCTCATGGTCACGCTGATTGCGCTGTTCATGTTGCCTTTGTACAGCCAGCCATGCTTGGTGATCCCGCCCTTCTGAGACCCAAGGGAGGCAGCATCCTAGGAGGGAAGGAAAACGCCACCACGTCAATCTACTGCCTTGTGTTGATTATTTTCTGGGAGCTTCATCAACGGGAAAACCATTCCATCTGTGCCAAGTGGTCCAACTACCACCACAGCCTCTATGTCACAGTAGAGGCCGTTTACTGGTTAAAGAGAAATGAGCCTCCATTTCTAGATATCCTGTTCCCTTACGGGTAGGGTTAGTTAGTCCTGGCCAAATTTTTACTTTTGAGAGTTTAACACACACCACTCAGTTTTTCTGCCTCGCCCGGTTTCACGAGAAAAGCTTTTGAATGACAACTCCTCCACAGTTAGAGGACAAAAGAAAATTCCTGAAATGCTTCCCAGAGGCTTGGTTCAGGGAAAGGTAAAAAAAGAAAAGGGAACAGGAGGCAGTGCAGGAAGGAGATGCAAAAAGACAGGGTGAAGGAAAGAGAGGCAGACGCTAGAATAAAAGTATGTCTTCAAGGGAAGACCTTCCCCGTGAGATCTGGGTGTGAGGCGGTGGGCCCGGAGCCAGGGCATGCCCCAGCCACAGCCAGGATGCAGTCATGGGAAGCTATAAACATGGCCCAACATAAAACTGTTAAGTTACTTAAAGCTTTTTCACATTTTCTTTCCTGTAACTTGACCGCACAGCGTGTGGACTATACAGCTGACAGCATCAGTCCGCGGTGACAGAGACTGGAGACGCCTGAGAGAGACTGTAAACAGACGGAGGTGACATTGCCAAGTCTTCCGTTAACCAAACCGAGAAGCGTGGGGAGGCCTGGCTCAGCTTTGTGTGAGCCAACCTGATATCGGCGTTCGCGGTTTCGGCATTGTTGTGATTGGAACTGAGAAATTGTTTACCTGTCAAGGGTTTCCTAAGCTATTGGGCACCTTGACATGCACCCTTCGCTTGGTCCTCCTGGCCAAATAATCAGCACCTTTAAAATGGAGACTGTGTAGCCCTGGCTGGCCTTAACTCACAGAGATCCACCTGCCTCTGCCGGTGAGTGGTGGGATTAAAAGTGTTTACTGTGAGCCACATTAACTTTTCTGAGAATTATTTCTGAAACACCATTGCTCCAGAATAGTTAGAAGATGTTTAGAATATTAACTTCTAAAGATGGCTAACGCTGTACTCAGTAGACAGCTAAGGAAAGGGGAAAGGGGTCTAAACCCGCAACGGGGCACCGACAGAGAGGAAGAGGAATATGGAGGGTCTGCACTAAGTTTATGAGATTCCCTTCCTGAGCTGACAAAGACCGCGTCCTCTTTAAACACTTCCTGAAGTAGAGTCTTTCTCCAGGAGCTAGGGAGCTTATTAAAGTCAGAGCGCACTAAAACAGCCACAGGAGAAACAGCCATTTTACTTCCACTGTTGAAAAACAGCCGAAATTCAAGGTCTAAGGCATCTTGGTATCTCTTAGCCATGCGGCCAGATCTGATCCAAGCCCTTGCAAGTGATCTCAGAACAAAACACAAATCAGAGAACATGAGATGCTGAGCAGTCCAGATAAAGCTGGGACCTGAAGTCAACCTAAAAATAGATTTTAAATTTTTCCTTTGCTTCGTTTAAACATCCCTGTTCCTGTTTGGGCTGAAGGGTTGGCTCTTCTGTTGAAGCCTGCGCCATCGGAGTCTCGAGTGGGAAGAGAGACGGGGCTAAGAGTCCTACCTCGTCTTTGTCAGCCTCTTCGTCAACTTCATAGACATGGACTGGAAGTTTATCCAACTTGGCCACTTTGCTTTAAAAACAAGAAAGAAAACTTGCTTTGTAACTGCATAATCAATAGTCTACGTCTCCACCCATCAGAGGAGCCAGCCCATAACAAGCCCAACCAGTGGCCCCCGGTAAAGAATAACACAGCCCATGCCATTGCTCTTCAATGAACGGAGGAACCCCAGTCAAAGGTCCACACAACACCGCAGAATTGAAGACACGGCTTGCTAGAGCTAGGAGGCCTATTAAATGTAAGAAAGTGGACTGGGTACTAACTAAAAGACTAGGTGGGACAATTTTTAATATTAAACTATGAGAGAAATATATTATGGGGGTCACAGAATCTTAAGTGATTAATGGTGGAGGGTGATGAAGTCCTTAGCCGAGCACAGTACCGACAGCTACGGCCGTGGCAGCTACAGTTACAGAACAGCTGGATGCTTAGGCGTGCCAGGTACTTTACACACACCCTGTCATGTAAGCTAGTGGGAGCTGTTGTCAGTCTGACAGGGGAAACTCAGAGAGGGCTAAGCTAACCCAGACAAAACCCAGAGTCTGTAATCCTATTACAGTGTCCCATTCGATGAGACGTTCTTACTGATGATCAACAGTAAAATCTACCCACCGTTAAACTCTACCTCATAGTAAACATACACTCCATGAAGTCAGTTATCTTCCTACATGGAGACAGTTTGAGAAGACAATCCAGGAAGGTGGATTTATTTGATCAAATGGGAATTATTTCAAATCAAGCGAGCACTGGGCAACCAGAGAGCTAAGAAACCTATCCGTGCGGAGAAAATAAAGTCGGCAGGGAGTGTTCCCTCTGATGTTTAAAAAGAGGTGATCAGGAAGTTGGCTGAACACTCTAAGGAGTGGCTGAGCCACACACATAGGAAAACAAACAGCGAGGTCCAGAGAGAAAAGTACAAAGGGCTCAAAATCTCACCGAGGGAACAAACTCAAGAACGTACTAATCTGGGTTCAATGCAAGTTTCCAGGGGCGACAGTGACCCTGAAAACAACCTGTCTCCATTTGCTCTGATCCAGCACCCGCTGCACTTCCTTTGCGGACTGTGTGTGGAATGTGCTGTCTTCCGACAGTTCTCGGAGTGGAGACCCCCACTCTGCTTCCCTTTCCATAAACCTATCCCAAAACAATTGCTTTCAGTGTGCTCGCAGTTAAAGCTTCAAAGCAGGTAAGGAACTGACCTGGGAAACACTGTATAAGATGTGCTTTCTCAACACTTTCATTTACCATAGTCTTCACGTGGTTCTTTCCAAAATAAACTTTTGAAGAAACAGACAGACAGACAGATAGACAGACACACAGAGAGACAGAGAGAGAGACAGAGAGACAGAGAGAGAGACAGAGAGACAGAGAGAGAGACAGAGAGACAGAGAGACAGAGAGACAGAGAGAGAGAGAACTACTCTCAAGAATTAAGCTGGAACCAACCTAGGTATCTGTCAACCTAGGAATGGATACACAGGATGAAATTGCTTTCATACCTAAAAAATGAATGTAATTGGAAATACTTATATTACAGCAATTATGTCAGTCTCAAAAACACAAATACACACGTTATGTGGAGCCTAAAGTCTATATAGATACATAAAAATCATGGAGACACAGATGACATAAAAGAAGGTGCCCACGGATGTGCGCACAGACAGGAATGGGGAGAATACGCTCAAAGCACGGCCCGTGCTTGGATGAGATGCGAGCATGTGCAGCGGCTGGGAACACAAAGTGGACGGGCTGTGTGAACACTGAGAAGACAACGGCGGGAGACGCAGAACAGCGTAAGGAGGACTGGAGATGCTCAAAGACATGGAGGAAGTGTCAGGATGACACTCATTACCTCATACAGTTAATAAATGCTGACAAGTGCTCAGTCCAATAACCATAAAACCACACTGCAGCATAGTTCAATACAGTGGCCTCATCTCTTATACACCTCAGTGGAAACTTTCTGGCTCTCTGAACAGAATTAAGCCACCTCTATGTTCTCATTGCTCTTTACCCCATCCGAGTATGACATTGAGTCTTGCAATCAAAAGATATTACCACGCACACAGAAATCGCCTGCGTTTTCACAACCACTCTGACTGTGCAAATGAAGCCACATGTCTTCCTGAGCACACACACACCTGAAGCCTGCTCACCTTGGAAGCTGCCGAAACTCTCCTGAGTAATCTTCATATTTGTACGTCACGAGATGCCAGTCAGAGTTGTAGGTTTTGATGCACTGTGGGGGGGGGGGNGCACTGTGAGGGGGGGGTTAGAAAAAAAACAAAGAGACATAGAAAGTCAGGTGACTTTCTGCGGAGTCAGACCCTAGAGACGTTCCAAAGTCCAGCCATCAATTATCGACTGCCAAATCACTACCTGGAGAGTCTCTGGGGAGGTGTGAGACTTTGAACCAGTAAAACAAGACCCTCGGGAAAGATACTGTTTCAAGTTATCAATACAAGTGATCTGACTGCAGTTTTTATATGGTGGCATTGAAATAGCAATTACTATTCCTAGCTTATAATCAATTCTTTATATAAAAGAAAGTTATGCTGCTATGGTGGTTTGAACGAGAATTGCCCCCTAGAGGCTCATATATTTAAATGTTTGGTCCCCAGTTGGTGGAACTGTTTGGGAAGGATTAGGAGGTGTGGTCTTGTTGTAGGGTGTGGCCTTGTTGGAGAAGGTATGTAGAATTCTGAGGTTTCAAAAGCCTGCATCCTTCCCAAAGTCTCTCACGCAGGCTCATGCTTACGAATCAGTAAGTTCAGTTACTGCATCAGCGCCATGCCTGCTGCCATGCTCTCTGCCACAATGGTCATGGACCTGCCCTCTGAACTGTAAGCCCCCAATAAACTCCTCTATAAGCGCCTTGGTCATGGCGTCTAACACAGCAATGGAAAGGTTACTAAGACCGTTGCATTTATTTATTGGTGTGGGGAATGAGCATGTCATTGTGCTCATGTAGAGGCTGGGGGGCTCTCGCAGGCCTGGGCTTGGCAAACATGACACACGCAGGTCTTGCCCTTCCCCCTCCCTTCTCTCTTACAAACCAATGATATCTCTAAAGCGAACCACCCAGATCTATTCCTCATCTGGACATTTTCTTATGCCAGACTCATTCCTGAGGCTGACTACTGGAGTTCAGCAATCAAAAGCCCCCCCCCAGCTCATTAACATGCTTTGTGGAAAGATCTTTTTATACACCGTGAAAATATGCCACTCTCACTGGCCTAACAAAAAACTGACTGGCCAATAGCTAGGCAGGAGAGAAGTCACTGGAAGAGAGAAGGTAGAGATGCCAGGAGATGTGGAGCAAGCAGAATGAGCATTACAGAGATGCCATGGTAAAGCCATGAGGAAGAAGGTAAGTTAATAGAAAGGGGTTGGTTTAAGTTATACAAGCTAGTTAGAAACAAGCCTAAGCTATAGGCTGAGCTTTAGTAATTTATAAGCTGGTGGCCCAAAGAAAACTCCACTTACAAATGTGTCCAATGAAAACACAGCACTGCATTCTAGAACATTCTAACAGAAACCTCCCCTTTACTCTTAAAAATGACACCTGCGTGATCATTCGCTACTGTACATCTGCGTCAGGAAGCAGCCACTTTAACTTTCCTTCCCTGCTTAATAAAGGATCTCTGTGAAAATAGGTGTTTGGATGCAGGAGCCCCCGGCTGTGTGGGGGTCCCTTCAGAGGCCAGAGAGCAGCTTGCCAGAGTCAAATGCTCTCCCTCCACCATGTGGGTCTGGAGGGTGGAACTCAGCCCAGCCTGTGTGTACATACTGCAGGCACTCCACTGCTAAGCTTCTTTTAGTGACACTAGTGTTCACACGCTACATCAGAACTACCTCACTGCATGACTACACAGGGAGCAAGGTGCCCTTCATCCATCTGCCTGGCACGTGGGCACCTGTCTGAGGGCTGTGCAGTCTGACGATTTACAAGGCTACATCTTTACATATGAATGGGTGGAATTCAGCAGCTGAAGGCCCTGCTTGTTAAAGCCGGCTTGGTTCATGTGAAATTCTAGATAGCTAGCACTTGACACACATAAAACTGGGGAGAGAAAAAGAACGTGAAAAGATGTATTTGTGCCAGATCTCATTATGGGGCTGGGGTGGGGGTAAAACTGTCTGTGAACAAAGTCCCTGTTCTTATCCCACTTTATTTACACCAACTGTTTGTCTGTAATGGCCTCCACCCGAGCAGCCACCAACTCACAACAGTGACAACAATCGGTGCTTTTTTCATTTTTATTTTTCTTATGCCAGGCTTCACAGTAAGCAACTTTGCTTCAAAAGATATGAAGGGAAGGGAGTGTGGGTGTTCTAGATTGTTCTTTGGAGGTAGAGTAAACAGGAAGGAAGGGCCAAGAGCAGGGTCAGAAAGGGGAGGTGAGAACTTCTCTCCCTTTGACCATGCAACTATAAACATTTTTAAAATGTTATTTTATTCTTACAAATGCTTTTTCACAATTTCCAGCAAAACTCTCACACCTGGGTTTCAGATACCGCATTCAAAATTAGAATCCAAAGTCCCGGAATACGGCTTGCGAAGTCACATGTGGTTACTGGTTTTCCTACAGCTGCCCCTCGGAGGCAGGCATGACTCTGTCTAGCACACTCCTACTGTCTTTATCTGGCCATGATGGTCTCTCAAGAGCCTGAAAGTCAAACCACAGTGCCCATTTTCTAACCAGACAATAAGCCATCCTGAGGTACAGGCATGTGCCCAGGTGATGAAGAGCAAGGAGAAAGGACAAAGGGGGCAGCACAGATGTTTTTATGAATGGAATATATGAATACTCACCTGTTTACAACTTTAAGCAAAATGGGGAAATACAACGCCTAAATATTTAAACTTGTGAGGACTCACTGGTAAAGGAAGTAGCCACCAAACCTAAGAACCCAAGTTCAATCCTCTGGAGCCCCATGTTGGAAGAAGAGAACGAACTCTTGCAAGTTACCTTTGGGCCTCCATGTGTGCATGGTGTTTATGTACACACACACACATGTACACACACACACACAAAATAACTTGGGCTGGAGGCATGGCTCAGGAGTTAAGAACACTTGTTGGTCTTGCAGAGGACTCAGGTTCAGCTCCCTCCTCCGACCTCCATGTGTGCCAAAACGAATATGGTCCACATACATGTACAGGTAAAACATTCATACACATGAAATAGTTACAGCTAAATAAACAATTTTAAAAGAACAAACAAGTCTTTAAAAAATGCCACTGAGGGTTCTGCCCACCCTAAAACAACAACAACAACCACAGCAACAAAAACCCAAACTTTTTCATGAGTTGGGAGAACTGAGTGATGATTTTGCCATATGCTCTAAGGCAGATGTCAGCAAACACCATGAGCTTTCAGGATTTCACTGTCTCTACTCAAGTCATTGTATTATGACTACAGCCCAATATGTAAAGAGATGGGCAAGGACATGTACTGACAAAACCTCAGCCATGAAAACAGGCTGCGGGCCAGATTTTGTCTGAAGTCACATTTTCCCAAAGCCTGCCTTTAAAGGAATGGTTATATTTGTATAAACATACCTAGTGTGTGTGTGAGCCTGTATAAACACACCTAGTGTGTGTGTGTAAGCCTGTATAAACATACCGTGTGTGTGTGTAAGCCTGTATAAACATACCATGTGTGTAAGCCTGAATAAACATACCGTGTGTGTGTGTAAGCCTGTATAAACATATCGTGTGTGTAAGCCTGAATAAACATACCGTGTGTGTGTGTGTAAGCCTGTATAAACATACCATGTGTGTGTGTAAGCCTGTATAAACATACTGTGTGTGTGTGTAAGCATGTATAAACATACCGTGTGTGTGTGTGTGTGTGTAAGCTTGTATGAACACACCTAGTATGTATACCAAAGGCACTAGTGTGGTGAAGAAGGAAAGGGACAGGACACTATCTTTATGGAGAGACAGAACACTGCTTTAAACACTTTAGATGCAGACTTTTTTTTTACATCTCCACTAAAACTCTTATTTAATTGGTCTTCAGTTTAAAAGCACAGCTGATCTGCAGTTCTACTGATAGGAATGCACCGCCTCTAAATATCACATAGAAAAGGGCCTAACTCATTTTTTAACTATATTGTGCATATGCGTGTTTGTGTCTGTACATGTGTGTGTCACAGACATGTGTGAAGGTCAGAGGACAACCTGAAGAGTTGCTTTTCTCCTTCTCCCCTGTGGGTCCTGGGGATCAAACTGGTGTTATCAGACATTTTTCTCTACTGAGTAACTAACAACTTGCTGCCCACAAACTTATTTCTAAAGGAAGAAACACTTCAAGAAACAAAATTACAGAAACTAATTTCTTCTACCTAAAAACAGCTGGAGGAATACACACACACACACACACACACACACGGGAACCGAAACCATGCTATCTAGCGATGATGTCTCTGGTTCAGGCTCTTATCTGTGTGTTCAAACAGGAAAGAGTGTGATTATAGCGCACACAGATCAGGGAAGTCAGGTGTGGCTATGATCACCTGGTTCTAGTCCTGAGCCTAATCTGCAAATACAAACATAAGAGTGGAGCAAAAGATCCCATGATGCACTGCTGAATCAACCATTACCAACTGCACTAATGATGAAGGTCCCTACTAAGGACAGCAACACCGTTACGAGCCACTCCTTTAGTCTATGTCAACTCTGGAGACGTGGGTATTTGGGACCATTCCACACACCCAAAACACCCCATCTGAATTCTTGCCATCAAACTGTCATCAGCTCTCTGACAATATCCATTAAAATAACAAGATTCGCGGAAAGGCATGGTGGAGGGAAATGTCTTTACAAAGCACGTGGAACGGAGAGAATGAAAACCTACCTCAGTGACAAATAAGCTCTGTGCCTCCTCTTCTGCATCCACGGGGACCGTGGAGCGCATGTACCGCCCCTGCCGCCTTAGGATGGCTGTCTGTGAACAGAACACAGGAAGAGCTGGTGAAGACAGAGGGCCAGGCCTACGATGCAGCCGAAGGCCCTGCCTGCGAAGACGGAGAACCAGGCCTACGGTGCAGCCGAGGGCCCTGCCTATGAATACAGAGACAGAGAACCAGGCCTACGGTGCAGCCGAGGGCCCTGCCTATGAAGACAGAGACACAGAACCAGGCCTACGGTGTAGCCAAGGGCCCTGCCTATGAAGACAGAGACAGAGAGCCAGGCTAACGATACAGCCGAGGGCCCTGCCTGCGCAGCTGAGAACCCTGCAATAGGACCAGAGCATACGAAGTACCTCCAGTTTCCCCCAGCAGGTGAGGACAGCTGCCTCCTGAGGTCACTGGCAACAGATCCAGGTGACATTCTGAAGTTCCAGCACCCAGACTAGGTAGCAGTGCAGGCAAATTAATCACTAATTATTAAATGACTCTACAGACCAGGAAGAAAACCACTCCTTGCCTCTGAAGATTAGAGCTATCCTTGCTTCAGGAGATTTCAGTCATACATTTTTATTTTATTAGCACCGACTTACACACTGACTAAAAGTCACAGATTTCATTCTGCCATCTATCTCCATAGATACACACCACATACTGTGATCATGCCCATGAACAGACTCATTACCCTTCTCTGGTCTTTCCTCCAGCCACCCTCTTTCATCTGGATTCTTAAAAACACACACACACGCACACAAACAACAATACACCTCTAGATTCTACATGACAGGAAATGTGTGACATTTGCCTTCTGAGTGTGCCCTGCTCCACTGCTGTGAAAACACACTTCTGTTCTTCACGCTGGATAAGACCCCACTATGAACGGCTACGGTGAGCAGTGCTGCAGCAGACAGATGTGAAGTGTCTCTACACTATACCAACTCTAATCACTCTGGGTACAGACCCATGTTTTAAATAAATGCTGATTGGCCAGGCAGGAAGTATAGGTGGGAAAACTAGACAGGAAGTTGAGGTGATGCAATGAGAACAGGAGAATTCTGGGAAGGAGGAAGTTGACTCCTCCCACTCCTGCCCAAACTCTGAAGAAGCAAGATGTGAGCTACCCTGCTGAGAAAGGTACCAAACCATGTNTGAGAACAGGAGAATTCTGGGAAGGAGGAAGTTGACTCCTCCCACTCCTGCCCAAACTCTGAAGAAGCAAGATGTGAGCTACCCTGCTGAGAAAGGTACCAAACCATGTAGCTAGCATAGATAAGAACAATGGGTTAATATAAGCTACAAGAGCTAATGGGCCAATCAGCTTTATAACTTAGAGATCTCTGTGTGATTTTCTTTGGGGCCTCCCGGCTGTGGGATACTGGGCAGGACAGAAACCCCAACAAGCCGAACCTTCATGTTACAACGGTGGATAAGACCCCACTATGAACGGCTAAGGTGAGCAGTGCTGCAGCAGACAGATGTGAGATGTCTCTACACTATACCAACTCCAATCACTCTGGGTACAGACCCCAGGACTGTCACAGATAGACCTGTGGGTAGCTCTACTTTTAAATTTCTGAGGAACCTCCACTCTGACTTCCACAGTGGCTGGTCTAATTCACAGTCCTGCCAACCATGTATATGGGTCCATTTCTCTCCCAAATTATTGATTTTATCATTCTATTTATTTACTATTTCTTTTATTCTATGTACACAAGCGTTTTATCTATATTGTATGTATGTGCACCATATGCATGTCTGGTGCCCTCAGAGGTCAGAAGAGGGCATCAGATTTTCTAAAACTCAAGCTACAGAAGATGTCTGTGAGCCTCCGCATGGGTGCTGGGAACCTAACCTGCGTCCTATGCAAGAGCAGCAAGTACTCTTTACCACTGAGTAGCCTCTCCTGCCCCCATTTTTTCCTTCAATGATAGCAGCT
>LOEQ01001857.1:21559-33813 GCA_001685075.1 Bramus lutescens
CAACCTCTCCCCACCCTCTCCCCCACCAAGAAGCTCAGATTCCAGGAGGAGAAATCTGAAGCCAACCATTTCATTAAACTTCCTACAGCAGAATCTGAGGAAGGATACGGGAAGGGTTCTGAATAGAAAGCCAGGAAACTCAAGCGCTCTCGAGGGGAGATTTGCCTCTCCTCCTCTGCGTAATCCCGGGGAAAGCCTGAACTTTCCACCATCCATAAACTGGCCTTCTAGGACCTCTAGGTTTCCTCTGAGGCTCAGGAATTCTGCAGTCCAGCAAAGAGGGAATTCTGAGTCCCGCCTTTTCCCAACAGCTAAACTGAGTGTTGGCAACCAATCTATGAGAAACCCAAAGGGGGGGGGGAATTCAGTAAAAAGAGAAAAGGTGAACACTGCATGTGTTTTGACTTACATTGCCCAAGTTACTTTTCAGAACCAAACAAAAAGCGGGAAGATTCACTATATGGTTCACAGAAGATGAATTGCTGAAGGTACAGAGTCGGGTGACATCTCTATTTTCTACCCCTCTCCGCTCCACACACACTGGTTACTCACTTGATGATGGCAGAACTATTCAAAAAATACTCCTAATTCCTGGGGAGGAAGTATGCATATCCACTGTGGATATAAATATCGCATGTTATAAGATTTTAATTAGAAGCCTGAACAAAAGGCCCACCCTTCCCCCAGGGACCCTAAGAACAATGAACTGGAGAAGAGACCTCAGAGAAGTGGGTGGGCTCTAACCTAAGCCAGCTGCAGGGCTGGTGACCAAGTATTTGTCTCCTCTGATCCAGGAGCAGAAAGCTGGGAGTAGCCTCACTCAGACAGAAAAACAGATGCCAAGGACAGACAGGAGAGGGCGTGTGGCTGCTCTCCCAGGAGAAGGGAGATCGGGCACTAGGCAGACAACCTTGGGTGGGGTCGTCTTGGCTCAGCCACTGGTGAGAAACACTGGGTCGGAGAACTGCAGGCTCTTTGCTAGGGTCTCAAGTAACCTAGGCTAGCCTCAAACTCACTAGGTAGCCAAGGCTGGCCTTGAAGCTCCCCTTCTGTCTGCACCTCCTGAGTGCTGGGATTATAGGCATGTGCTACCATGCCCCAAAAATGTGACCATCTTTGGGAGCCCACCTCACAATCTGTTGCAAAACATTGCAGATTTATCACTATTTTGGCTTTATTTATTCATAGGAATATCCCTTCAAACCTCTGCAAATTTTAGGCATTTGTCTGAGAAGTCACGGAAAAAGACAGCTCCTCGCCAGTGAAAGCTACCTGAGGGAGGAGAGAGGAATGAACAAGCACAAAGCACTGCCAGGTGACTAGGCTCTTGAGCCTGGTGTCCCTGGCCCAGGCCACCGCCTTCATCATATTATAAGCCCGAGCTTGTTTTCTATTTTTTATTTTTGTTAATTATTAATATGTTCAGTCAGTCCAAAGGAATGCAGAATCCACATCAATGTTTTAAAGTTATCTCCAGTTTCAAACTACAGCTTATTATCAGGAGGGCTCCTTACTCCCCTCCCTAGGCTTGAGACCAGCTGTGCGGTATATCGTGTGTCTGGAGAACTCTGTCACTTTGATGTCTCCTGGAAAGGCCACGTGGCTGGGTTGGTCTGTACATTAAATGTTTTTGGATACAGGGCAACATCGAAACCGCAGCAGTAGAGGATTCTGGGAATGGTGCTGCAGCTGGCTTACTGCGCACAGAAGCGATGGCGGCTTTCCAAGGATCGGCAGAAGCATTTGTTCCAAAGCACATGAGTTGCTCATGAATGACTCCAGCAGCACCAGGCTACACTGGAAACTCAAATTCATGTAAGGCATTCCCACACTACATACCTCAGAGTTCCTGTCCCAGCCTTTCACGCCCACGAATAGTCTGTTCACCTCTAATGATGCTATTCATAAAGAAGTGCCCCCTCCCTTGCCCCATTGTTTAGGTCACCTGTAAGGACCTGGAGAAAGAATTCCAGTTAGTGTCCGGAGAAATTTCATTTGAACTCCCAGAGAGGGGCTGGAGAGATGGTTAACAGCTCACACTGCTCTTTGCAGAGGTGGGGAGACCAATTCCTAGCACCCCCTGGCCAGCTGACAAACTGCAACTCTAGCTGCAGGGAAGCGAACACTCTGGCCCCTCACACAATGGCACACACATGCACAAACCTCATGCATACTCCTCCAGGGCTGGAAACATGGCCCAGTGGTTAAAACCCTCTTCCAGAAGGTTCTCTTCATTTACCAGGGCTTACGTCACGTGATTCACAACCATCTATAATAATTTTAGCTCCCGGGGATCCTAGGCTTCTAACCTCCACTGGCACCAGCACTCACACGCACCAACACACTTTGTCAAAAATTTAAAAATAATTCTAGATAAACACCAAAAACTCCAAAACCATAGCCTTCCAAAGAACAACTTACAGCACTAGAAAGGATAACCCCAACAAAGATAGAAGAAAAGTTCATTTCTTATGTTCTTTCTGGGTCTGCTGTCACTTTACAAATACGGGTTCTCTCTCCCCAGCTACTCTGTGACCCCCAAGTTTCTACCCTTGAGTCTTCCTGCCCCCTCAGCAGTGAAGAGAGGCAGCAGCGAGGTGACGGTGGCTTCCCCTTGAAGTTTGTTTTGTTTGATGATTCTGGGGTCAACTCCGGGGCTTCTCAAACACACACAGCAGGTCTACACCTATGCCACACCTCAGCCTGGGTTCCTGGTGCACATCTGTTCTGTGTCTGTCCCTCCTCCTCCTCCTTCCTAGGAGCAGGTGCCCACCCAGCTTCTGTCTCCCACATTGGAGGTTAGTTGGTCCTTTCTGACTTCTCTCTCAGGGAGGGCTTGAGAGATTCCAGGCTGACAGCACCTGGATACCCTAGTGGACGCCGAAATTTACATAACAGGATCTCATGGACTGTGACTTACGCGATGACAATGAACCTGCTTTAAACTCTGGCTTCTTACAAGTACCCACAATGCTTTCTTCTATCTCCTCTCCTCGGTGTTTTGCAGTGTGTTCTGCGTGTATAGCCCTAAGCCCCAGACAGAGCTGCCGAATCCCTCGCACAGGCTATGAGTGTTCATTATGCACATATTCTCTTCAACCCAGCCAAAGACCGACCTCCTGAGATGTCAGCTAGTCTTTCAAAGGACCGTTCCACAGTAGAAACTCATCGCTCACTTTCTTATACTTGAGCAGAATGAAAACTCTCACCTCCTGAAGGCCCGTCTAATGTCAATTCAGAAACATTACATATCTAACTTTTCCAGGTAGGTCCAGCCCCTAGACATGACTTCTATCCCACCATGGTCACATAAAATCACATTGACGGACACCGAATTGCAGGTGACAAATTTTCAAGGAATTTACAAAAAGAACATTTTAATAAAAAGTAAAAAACGAAGTCCTGAGATTGCTTCATGGTGGGGGGGACCTATCAAGGGAAAAACAGTGCTGAAAAATATTTTCTTTTCCAAACGGTAGATGGGAAATGAGATCAGGGATTTCCAGGCCTTTGTAAGTCCTGGCGCTTGGCTTCCTCTCCAGGCCACTGGTTCGCAGATAATTATCGGTTGCGTGTGAGTGGAAAGAACCAGAGGGAAAGTAAAAATCAAGATGTTAATGATAGGGAAATGGAGTTATCACATTTCCCTATACAATCCTGAGGCAACACAAAGGTTGTCCTGAATCTGAACACTTCCTAGAACTGGTGATCCTTCATCATCTTCAGCTGCCTCTTAAATTCTCCTGGTCAGGCATGGAAAATGCACCATGGGTCTTAGTAGGGGGTTCTCCTGAGTATGACACCTCATTCTGACTCTGCAAGCAGACCTAAGATTGACAACTACATACCCACACCCACGTTTAGCTAGGAATTCTATAACCAAACACTCTTTTTAAAGAATGTGGTGTGCCTAGGTGTGGCGGTACACACCCATAAGCATCTCCCTTTCTTTCCCACCACAAGTAAATACTGTGATGTTTTGCTCATCCATGGACAGACTTCCTTTTCCTGCAACTAGCGCAGCTGCAGAACATCTTGCACCGTTGTCTTTTGCGTTGTTGCTCAGATCTTCAGATACGAACTCGGAAGTGGAGTAAACACTCTCTTTACTTCCTCAAACATCATCCGTGGCTTATACTAGACCCCTCAGTCTAACGTTTATGAAATAGGAATGACACCCATAAATTACTTCCATACTGTCTTTTGTGCTCCATGGCAATATAAAATTACACAGGCAGCAGTAACTCAGGCAATCAGCCAGGAGAAACTTGAAGGTGAGACGCAGTGGACAGATGACATATGTCATCTCCACCACCACAAGGTGACCAGGAACCAAGGTCCTGCAGTCATCTCCACAGAGTCAGTGACTGACAGGGACAGTACTTTCCGCTGTGCAAACCCTGCCATCCTTCAAGCAATGAATCATTTTTGTTGATACAAAACATTCTGATGAAAAAAGGTTATCACAGCCTGTTAAGATTTTCCCTCTGAGTTTGCTTGTTGGAAAGTCCAAAGTTATACCAACTTTGAAAACACTATAAGATTTTAGGTACAAAAAGATCCATTAGCCACCAGAAAGCACATTCCTCTTAAGACCTGATTTAAATGGCTTTTAAAAAAATTAAAGACAGGGTCTCATTCAGTAGCCCCAGCCTGCCTGAACTTGCCATGTAAACTAGGCAGACCTTGAACTCACAGACAGTTGCCTGCATCTCTGCCTCTCAAGTCCTAGGATTAAAGTGCCCAATTTACCTATGTCTTTTTAACTTAAAAAATTACCTGATATTCGCCAAATTGAATCACTGGTCTGATAGGCATTTTCCACATATATCTATTCCCGGTGTACAATATTAGGAGGGAGTAGAGGTCTGTACAGACAAAGGGGACGGACGGCAGGACAGAAACACAGAAAAGTGATATTGGACTGAGAGCTGACATTGGGTCAGAAAGAGCAGCAGTCAGTGACAGGCTTTACAACATACTAAACATTTACACACACAGGACATGGAAGAATCAAGGAGAGGCCACAGTGGACTTAAGTAGCTTCAGAGGACATGTAATTTCAGTTGGCTTCTAAAGGATCTCGAGAATCTGCGGGCCAGGAGAACCACAAGTCCCAGACAGACAGACAGCACTGACCCCAAAGGACCAGGATGGGAGTCTTTACAAATATGTCCCGTGACACTCCTGTCCCGTGTCCCGTGACACTCCTGTCCCATGTCCTGTGACACTCCTGTTCTGTCCTGTGTCACTCCTGTCCCGTGACACTCCTGTCCTGTCCCGTGTCCTGTGACATTCCTGTCCCGTGTCCCGTGACACTCCTGTCCCGTGACACTCCTGTCCTGTCCCGTGACACTGTCCTGTTCCGTGACACTCCTGTCCCATGTCCCGTGACATTCCTGTCCCATGTCCTGTGACACTCCTGTCCTGTCCCTTGCCTTGGAAGATCAATTCATTTGCTTTGTAACTATCTAACATGAGTCTTGATTATTTTAAAAAAATAAATTTCCTATTTCTCAGTCTTTTGTTTTAACAACTTCATCCTTGGGTAAGTACATCTACCCAATAGCCTTTTTTTCTATACACTTCATTTTTCAGAAGCCACTTGGATGTCCCGAGATCTGAGGAACAGGGGCTCAATGTCAGTCTACCACTTGGAAACATGCGAAGGCAGCACCATTGTGTACGCTTATATTTTAGAAATTGTATTTGAGCATGCTTGGCAGACATCTAATACAAGTTCTATTATTTGAACAGTTAATTAAAGGATACTGCTGCACCCTCAGGCACTGTGCCTACGATCTACCCCATTTCCTAACCCCATCACCCCTTTTCTGTATGAGAAAAGATGCTTTGTTCTGATCGAATGTTTGCAATGCCTCTAGACATACAATATTTGATGCTCCTCATTACCTAAGAAAACAGAGCCAGGAGGACTGTGGCATTGCTAAATCATTAACTCAGACTGCAATTAGACAGTTAATACCACCAGCGAGACAGATTAGCAAGAACGGATGGTGTAAACAGTCTCTCGGATGACAAAGCACAGTCTGTAGGAAAAAAAAATAGTGCCCGGAGTCAGCTGTGACCCGTCACTACTGCCAGGATGCGGGCCAAAGCTGATATTCGAACTCCTTCAACTTTGGAACAAGTTTCCTGAAACAGAAACCAAGACGTCTTCATTCATTCTCGGCCCGAACAGGGATGCTGAGACTCTGTGTCCCTGGGAGAGATGAGGATGCTGAGATACTAAAGGAACTGTGTGTTGGGTGTTTCGTGTTCTTTCTTAAACAATTTTATTCCGTGTCTAAGAATATAACTTTTCTTTGGGTTTTAAGACAAAACAACAATATCCCTAAATATCAATAAAAACACACACTCTACGCCCTAAGAAGCTTCAGATACACCATGGCTTCCCCAAGAACGCTACAGAAAAAACTGTCACCAAGGGGTCTAATTTGTAAACAACTGACTTTGCTTTTCACTTGGTGCCAATGCCCGGGCAAAAGGCACAATTCTAGAGAGCCCTCCCATGTACCCTTTAGCTTTGGGGTTTAGCATGGTCTTTGGGGTCACGCTAGGATCCCACTCACTAGCAGAGAGTACTTTGGCTCTAAGGGATAGTCACGTCCAGCTGATGCATGCATCTCTAGCAAGCTAGAAAGAAAAGACATTAATGAAAATTCTCACTGCTTGTCCAATTTGAAGTCTTTACAGTTTGGTGTTGGGGGGATCATCAAGGGTTAGAACTGAGCAAGTGCTGTTAACAGGAGAGCATCTTAAAGAATAAAAAAGCAAAAAGCAGTGTGCACTACAGATGTAATTCAGGAAAGTGAGATTAGGAAAAAGAAACATGTTTAAAAGATGTTCTTTTTCTTTATGTGTCTGTCTGTGAGTAGGCACGTGTGTGGAGGTGCCCGTGGAGACAAGAAGAGGGTGCTGGATGCCCTGGAGCTGGAGCTACAAACAGCTGTGAGCCATCAAACATAGGTGCTGGGTGGGAGCTGAATCCAAATCCTCTACAAGAGCAACAAGCGAATCCCAGCCCTCAGGAGGCAGAAGGAAGAGAATCTGAGTTCAAGCCCAGTACGGTCTATGAGGACAAATGGTCCAGACCAGCCTGGGAAAAACAAACAAACAAAAACAAAACAAGGCCACCACAACAAAGAGCAGTAAGCACTCTTAGCCACTTCTCCAACCCCTGAAGGGGAGGCTTTCTACACCAACTGCTTTAAGTTTTTCCAAGTATGTAAGAATTTACATGTTGTAGTTCATTGTTCAGCTCCGTTCACAGAAGACCAGGTTTTGGCAGTAACAACATCACGTAGGACTATCCAGCTCAAGGAAACTGAGGGAGAGGACAGGAAACTGTTGGGAAACATCCAGGAGAACAAAATAGGAACAAGAATCTCTGAGCACACTGCAGTGGCCCCGGGTCACTAGTAACCCTTGCTCCTCAGTAACCTCAACACTTCCTGTCTGTCACCTAGCTAGAGGCTAAAAGACATCAAGCATCCACCCAGACGGCAGCAGTGGCAGGAGCTTCTCTCTAAGAAAGGACACCTCCGTCCTGGTGTCCTGCTACCGAGACAGACTTCACAACACTGCTAACCAGCACACAGCCCTTCTCTTTGGGGACGGGCAGTTCAAGCGTGTGGCGGCAAGGTTCAAGCGTGTCATCCTACAGGATGTGCAACAAGCCTATTCTGCTCCCCAGAAGATTCTAGAATACCTGGTTTAAGTAACAGCAAACGAGGCTTGGGGGTGTATTCAGTGGTAGATCAGCACTTGCCTAGCATGCACAGGTCCTAGTTCTGTTCGAACAAATGTGGTCTAAAATCTAAAAAAATCTTCTAAGACATAAGAACCACTTGTACCCTCTAAGTCAACCTAGGGTATGCAGATAGATACACACACACACACACACACACACACACACCTATATGTAGATTTATATTTATTTATAACGTAAAAAAATTAATCTCACTAAAAATATGAAGTCATAATAAGGTACACACTCAGATCCATTTTCTCTTTCATTTAACAGCACCTTCCTCTTACACCGCTTGGACTGAACACAAGACTGCACACACGCTACAGGAGACGTGTAAATCCATCTCACGACATTGTCCAGGCTGGCTTTGAACTCACTCTGCAGCTTAGCCAGTCCTTGAATGTGGGATCCCCCTGCTCTGTTCCCCAGATAGCTAGGAATACAGAGGCCTGTGCCACCAGAGTGGCTCTAGTCCTCGCTTTAAAAGTCGTGAGCTCACCAGTCAAACAGTAAATCAGCTTACAGAAAAATGCGTGCGATCAAGTCTACAGCACATCAGCCAACTTTTCTACAGTAACATGGCGGTCCTGAGAGCGCTATGGCCACGCACCTGGAAGTCATCATAAGGGAAGAGGAGCATCTCCCGCAGACAGTCATTCAGGATCTGGGTCTTCTTCTGCACGATGACATTTTCGTAGTCAAGTGGCTCGATCAGCTTTGGCTTTGCCTAGAAGACCAAAGAAAAGTCCCCATCACTGAGATACTCTTAGAGACAGATAGACCTTTTCATTTGCGTGTTCGAGATGAGTCTCACACTGCAACTCCAGGCTGGGCTGCACTCAGCGTGTGGCCCAGGGCCCTGGGTGGCTTCTCATGAGCCATCATGGCTTACTTGAGAAAGGGAAAAGACTCTGTACATAGACCATAATATCTCCCAACTTTTCGGCAACAACTGCATTTATCTCACTCCCAAATAGAAAACACAATGAGAAGAAATTTGTTTTCAGAGGGAAAAAAGACACCGTGCATGGCACCCTGTCTGGCCACAGAGATGCCTCGTATTTCATTTAAGCATAAGAGGTCTCCATTCTGATGGGATTTCCAGCCATTTCCTAAGGACATCTCTGGCTGACCTGTCCCCTTCCAAACTTCAGCTCCATTAGAACCACCCTGTTTGGAGAACCAACCATAGCCGGCCACTGTACGCTCATCCTGACCCAGGCCTTAAATGTCCTACAGGACTAATTCCTTGGAACCCTTGGAATACTTCTTGGAACCCTTCCGAGCAACCACCCTTTCCTCTGAAATACTATACACTCACAACATACATATAGCCTGAACCTACAAAAACATGAGCTGGGCTGAGAGCAGGCTAGCAAGAAAAACTTCTCACACCCTCAGGAGTGAACCCCAGGGAATGGCGATGTTATCCTAGCACAGTCTGAGTAAGAAAGGGTAACAAGATAACGAGCCTTTTCTAGCTACTTCCAACAGTCTTTTCAGTAAAACTTTCTCCTCTCACACCATCATCGCCAGCACATTTGTGGGGCACGTCTATGCTGCAGGCAGAAATGCATATTCAAGTAACTATGTACTACAGGGTGTCAGCTACTAAGACAGACATAAGTAGACACATATTACGTGTCTGTATACGTGTGTGCTACAGAAAGCAACTAAAAATTCATATGTATGTGTGCATATGTGTGTGTGTCTATTATGAGAAGCAACTGAATCTGGGGCTAGCAAGATGGCTCAGCATATAAAGACAGTTGCTGTTAATGCCTGATAACCCGAGTTCAAGCCCCTGAACCCACGTGGTAGAAGGAAAGAACCAACTCTTGGAAGCTGTTCTCTGACCTCCACACGTGTGTTGTGGCACAAGCAAGTAAGCACATATGTGCATACATACACGCATGTACAATACAGAGAGAGACAAGATAAATAGAAACCCGCCATTATCAAATTACTGCAAAATTATTTTTACACCATTAATACAAGATCTAAAACACAGGATCTCAATGAACATTATCTATGCTGAAGTGACGACTTATATCGGAAATATGTAAAGACATAGGGTAAGTGGCATTTAAATGGGAATTGTGATTGAGGCTCTGAGTGCCCAGACCTTTGTCCTTTCTTTCTCAATGTAGCTAAACTACATTTCCCAGGCTCCCTTTGGTTAGGTGTGGCTACATGACTGTCTTCTGGCTAATGATCTGTAAAAGCAGAAGAGATGTGGCCACTGACACCTTGGCCCTGAGAGGTGTCCCACGTGAAGCCTCCTCCATGTCCCTCTTCCTCCAGGGCTACCATGATCCAGCAGTGGCCTGCGAGGAGAATGGAGCTCCGGGATTGAGGACATCGGGATGCTGAGGCATCCGCAGAAGTCCACCGGGCACCGGAATGCACCTTGAGTGAGAACTGAATCACGCACTGTGTTCAGCCCAAGACTCCACAATTGTCCAAGCCAGACGACTTGGCATGGTGTGTGAATAAATTTCATGTCAATTACTTGACCCAAGCACACTTGACAAAGATACTTTTATATTCTAAGAAAAAGTTCAGAACCCAAAGAAGTATACAATTAACCATAATTATACAAAACTTGTTTTAGGGACGGAGGCTAGAAAATACGCAAAATCAAAACACTGAAGTCATATATCATAAAAGTCTAGGCCGTTTTTAGTTTGGAATAGTGAAAGTTCGGGTAATGCCTACAAGATTTTAAAGTCAAAACAATCTGTACAAAGTAATAATTTTTAAAATAGAACTGCCACAAGGGAAAAAAATTATCTAAATGATTTTAAATCAACTTAAAAAAAACTCATTCTTCTATTTCTGTGTGTTGTGCAGCACATAGCAGCTGGCAAAATGAATGGATGTCATAATTAATAATATGTGCCTTAGGAGCCATTTCCATAAACCTAACAAAACCAGCTACCCAATATGGCGTCAGCTCCACCCGTCCCCAGCATACAAGGTGTCAATCACATAGCCATGACCCACCCACCCAGGCTCAAGGCTCGAGGAACATCTACCTTCTGCTCCTTCACAAAAAGGCCATCAGTTCTGCCAGACTCCACGGAAGGGGGAAGGGTCGAAGTTCCTTTGTGCGTTTTGTTTTATCTGGGCTTTACATTTTATTTGGCCTTGCTCTTACAATACAGCAGCCAGGGGACTTTCTGGTAAAGACCCAGGAGGGTGCACCTCCAGGAAGCTAGTGTGGCCCCCCACAAAGAGCCAAGGAAAATCCTGCTCCAGGCTCACCTGCAAGATTCCATGCTCATTGGCTGCAGCCTGTTGCTGTGGGAGGAAGGTCCCGAAATAACCACAAAGAAACTGTATTAAGTAAATCACTGCTTGGTCCATTAGCTCTAGCCTCTTATTGGCTAACTCTTACATCTTAATTTAACCCATTTCTATTAATCTGTGTATCACCACGTGACTGTGGCTTACCAGATAAAGTTCCATCTGGCTTCAGTGGGGCTACATGGCTTCTCTCTGACTCCACGCTTATTTCTCTCAGCATTAGAAGTTCAGATTTCCCCACCTACCTAAGTTCTGCCATATCAGCAGGCCAAGGCAGTTTCTTTATTCACCAATGGTACTCACAGCACAGAGGGGAACCCCACATGTGGCCTCAACACTTAGTCCTTCATGCCTTATGCATGACCACACTCTCTCTAAGTGAGTCTTAGTACCAGGTAGTGGGTAGGATTTTCCAAGTTTCTGCTTTCCATGGGAAAACCGCTCCCAAGAACTCCAAACACTTGTGTTCTAGGGACAGAAGTCAGCAAACTTCCTAAAGAGCCAGAAAATAAACACTCTAGCTTTTGTCAGACATAAGCTCTGCTGTTGGAGTTCAAAAGCAACTAGGGAAAAACAGGTACAGAATGGATTTCAAATTTTATAAGAAATGGGCAATAGCCATATTTAGCATATGGTTGACAAACTTAAACTTTAGAGCTATTGTTATCCCACTGCTAGGCTAATAATAATTTATTTTTCCATGTTCACATATTTATGAGTTTCCTATATGCAAACCAACACAGATAATACATTTACAACTATTAAAGGCACTAATTATTTCTCAACCACTTGGTAAAATTTGAGTTGCTTACAAGGTTTATTTTCTAACGGGATGGTCATTTTTACCTAGTTAGGACACTGAATACTGTTTCCATCAATCAGGTGACTCGGGTCTCCCTAGATGTCATCTTGGAGGTATTCAGTAACCAGATGCAACATGAAGTAGGGGCTTGCTTTTATGCACCCAAGTGCAACATTCAAGAGGTTCCACTCATATGATCACACTTAACCCACCCAACATCTAGGCCACACGTTAATGGTCTGGATCATTCAGCAAGACTGGATTATGACTCGGTCCTCCGTCAATCAGAACTCTTTCTTCTCCCACATCCGACTGGACTTTTTCCCCTCTTCGAGATAGGGTTTGTTTGTTTTTTTTTTGTGTGTGTGT